>BOPM01000753.1:49912-64655 GCA_022179025.1 Porites australiensis
ACGTGGTCTCACACGTACACAAGTGACGACTTCATTGAAGTGCCCGGATTTACTGTATCTTTGCCTTCGATTTTCTCGGCTGGAGTGTACGTTCAAGTTGGACTCACTGATAACGGAGACCGATTGCATCTTAAGGTATTTTACAGTTATCTCATTGGCCAATTCATCGTGACGTCAATACGTTTACTATTAAGGGGCAGGAGCCGATAAGTAATCGGCTCCTGTAAGAGGCTAGAGAATAGGCCATCTCCAAGTTCCAAAAACCGTCAATTTCAAAGTGAGGCAAAGTGCAATGCTATCATTAAAGGCTAATGTTGACTTTGATTTATGAAATGAAACTTCTTAACTGTTCTTTATTTCAACAGGTGAACCTTTTGGCCGGTGGTAAAGTGTTAGGAAAGAGTGCTTATCCAGTAAAAGTCACTGTCATACAGGGAGATTTGCCAATCTCCACTGATGAGTGCGGTGAGTACCGATCATGCTTCTACTAAAACACTTACTTAACACTTAAGTACACTTCATTCTACGATGAAAATCTGACAAGTTTCACTTGGTGCTTTATTTTTCTCTGTTTTTGGTGTCATGTTTGTAGATGAGAGGGGAAATGGGAACCGCAAATGTTTTTCGAGAATTATTGTTCTCCAGCGGAGAGGGTGCAATTTTAGGAGCGTTTCTTGGTGCTGTGGACGGGTTCAATCACCAAATGACGTAGCACAAAAGATTGAAAAATCACTGAAAAATACTCACATCACAATTCAAAGGCAATTAACAATATGGTGTTCCGCAAAACCACAGAACACTCCATTTTTAGAGTTCAATCAGTTAAGTATCGTTGAATCTATTTTTAATAAAAAGTGTGTTTTGGTTGCAGGAATCTTCGGGTGGTGGTACAACTTTACCGATATTAAAAAGGCAGCAGTAATTGGTGGACCTCTAGTGTTCATCATTCTACTAATCATTGCCTGTTGCTGTTGTTGCGGCTGCTGCAGGTCCCGTCCAACCAACCAAGGGGCTGTTATCGTCACTCCCGCAGCTGTCCCTACAGCTGTCATGGCAACAAGTACCAGGAGCACCGTTCCCATGAAACCGCTGGTCAACGAGGCTTGAGTTTCACTCCAATCTCGGCGAACCCAGAGTCTTCTTCCTTTTTAGTCAGCGGGCAACGCGTTGCCCGCTGACGAAAAAGACAGAAGACTCTGGGTACGAGATTGCTTTCACTCTGAATAGACACAGTAGTGCAATGTGCAAAAACGCGTAGTTTTCGCTAAAATTTTGCTTTGTTTATAACAGTTTAACCCGTTCTGAACACTTTTACGTTTAGTTACTGTTAAGTACAATCATAAGCAATTGTTGCCGTCTTATGCTTGGTTTAGACGCCGTACTTCACGTGAGCAGGATTAAATTTGAGTTTGGGCCCACCCAAATTAATTTGGGACTGCCAATCTTTAATCCAACCGAACTAAAGCTTCAAAATGCAGTAAGAATATATCAATGTTTTTTCAAAACTATCCAGTTAGTTTGGCGAAAATTTGAAGTTCGATGTCTGTATTAGTGCTGATGCACTGCCGTTTCAAAGTGACTCTGCTTCTGTGAAGAACGGCGTCTAAATCAGGCCTCAAAGTACCTTGGTTGCTAAATGTTTCCTGCTACCGTTTATATTCTCATACCTTATTACATCGTTCGATTTGGAGCATTAAATGTTACTTCGGATTTTCGTATTTGACTCGCTATGTGACCCTATAACCAACAGCCGACGCCGCAATAAAGCACGTTATCAAGACTGTTATTTAAGCGTGAGTTACATATGTTGGCATTGCATCGTATACTATTGAAGGTACGCTATGAGGAAGCCCAACAGCCATAAACACATGCAGCTTTCAGTAGTGGTTATGGTTCTTCCAATTGTTTTTCTTTTTTTATCCAGTTTTTGCCCTTTTCTTTCTTCCCTTACCGACTTTAGTATATTTTAGTCCAAAAAATTATTTTTTCCTCCCGCGCGCTTTACTCAATATGAATTTCAACTCTAAAAAGAAACATTTAGAAATGATAATCTGATTTCCAGACTTTAATACAGAAGTGAATGGAGTGTAAATTCGAATGCAAAACTGCATTCTCTGAGGCTGGCAGAGACTTTCTAAAATGAGTCCGTTTTTGGATGGGTCATTAGCTAGGTCAGCAGGAAAAACTTCTCGCGGCTCATTTCCAATTCGTCCCTCAAAAAAGTCGTATGGTAGCAAACCTTAGGCTGGCACTAAAACTAACCAGGGCTCCAAGATTAGCCTGCGATCATGCCCTCTCCCTTCATCTCCGTAGTCTGTTTTCAAGCAGAGAAGCACAAAAATAACGCCTGATCTCAGGTTACTCCAAGATGTACTATCAAACCCCCTTAAAAAAGAGAGTTTGATAGTACATCTTGGAGCCCTTGTTAATTTTAATGCCAGCCTAAGATTTCCCACCATACAACGTATTTGAAATACGGACACCAAATAGTCTTCTTCGCAGCCGCTTGGACCGGAGTCAGCAAAGCGCTGAGGAGACTAGGCACCATGCATGAAATAAAAAGGTGTCGCCATGTATTTATATATACTATACACTGTAGGAATTGTATGAAGTTTTAGATCCTAGGAACCAAAGAGAAACGTCCTGCGATAGAATTTAGGGTGTGCCCTAAAGAAGGTTTGGGCGGTATGGGACAAAACCCAATTATCCTTTTGTTAGGTGGATTTTCCAGCATGTAAAATTATATCGTATTCAAAATTTAAGGAGTGTCATCTTGATCTTTCATCTTTAAAACGTAGTGCGGCTTTTCTAGACAAACTTGAAACAGACGACTTATCGCTTAATTACTTTTTTAAAACAATGGTCTGTTGTTTCATCACATGACCAACCATGCTAACAGTACCATGCTGCTGATTCATTCCCTTTGGACGTACCGGTCGACATTAATTTAATTACTGCAGCATACTTGCCCGAAGAATCCATACCATCCACTGCACTGATCTTCAAACAAAAGCATCTCACTTTTGGCTCTCAAACAAAGGTTTGTTTTTAGATATCGTGTTTAAAAACATCATATTTATATTTGGGATTTTAAGGTATTATTCACTTATAAATTTATTAATAGGCGGTGTGTGTGGCTGTTGAAGTGTAAAGGAAAGGTATAGTCCTTTTCAAGCTTGGTCTAAAAGTGCTGGAATTGTCATATCGTCTGTTCATGCCTCGAAGAGGCGATTTTAAACTCGGATTCGACCGTATGGACGGGTCACAATATCCCCGGCCCTTGACTGGCATTTCAACTCTTTCTGCAAAGTCACAGAGGAGGTCTAGCCTGATTCTCAGACGTCCGAGAAGTGAAGGGACCGCGAACAACCTCGGACGTCTGAGAATCAGGCTACGAGGAGGTCGGAATCGGAAATCGTTCTTAACCACTTATGAGTATTCTCCTCGATTTTCTTAGTTCTGGATTAAGTCGTAGCCATGACTTAAGGAGCGGACTTTGTAGGGTGAAATATTTCGCCCACAAATATAGTTGAAAACAATAGACTTCAGGAGGCGCGAACGTGAAAGCATGAATGCTATTTCTGGTTATTGTCGAAAAATATGTCATGTCGCTTCTGTCCACTAGTCGGTTAGCGTCTGCAGTGTTGTTGGCAGTGGAGTGAAGCTAGCAAACTGAACAAACGAAGATAAAGTAACAAGGTTAAGAAATGCCGTGTTTCTTACTCTTTCGCTAAAATCGCGTGACTTGTGGCAAAAATTTACAAGATTCGCGTGAATTATCCTTTAACTTTCAGAACATTCCAGACGCCGCCACGGATGAAGGCTCCACCTTCAATTCAAGCGTAACTTCTTCGTGCCTAATCCATTGGTGTTTTCTTTCTTTTATAGTGTCTTTAACGGATTGTCACTTAGCTTCAAGTTGGAAATTTTATAAAACGAATTTTCTGCGCGAACAATGAACAAGTCTTGTCCTCCTTAAAGACTTCTTTAATAATCTAGGCTTGTAGCTTCTGTTTTGCTTCTGAACACTCAGATCCATCTATGTCGTTCGAATAAAATGTAACAATTTTAAAATGAAGTAAAAATGACTGATCTACACTAAATTGTGCTCAAAAGTCGCGTTATTCTGCGTTAATTCGAATAGTGTATTGTCTTTGCATATACTATTTACATACATTATTCATTTTCAATTATGATCAACAACTGAATTGCTTAGCACACTGAAGCACGTATTGTGTGTGTAACTCCTTGCAGGTACCGAAAAAAGGATTATGCCGCTCCATTTTTAGACTTTCTGCCAGCCTCGCAGCTCGTTTATGTTCATAATCGCACTTCATGTACAGGTTTGTTAACGCGTGATTTTCATCTTCTTAGTGTTTAAGACATTTGGACCAAACATGAACAGAGTCGTTACGAAACAATGAATCATCTAAGGAGTAGCTAGACAGTCACACCCATCTACGTAAAAAGATCAATCAAAATCAATTCAATTCAAGTCGACAGTTATCTTGTTCATATCGGTATTTTCTCTTCCATTTTTAGTTTCTTCTTTCACGATTTTAAAATTCTTAAACTCAAGTCAAAAGGAATTTGCTAACAAATCGGACACTCTATCAGCAGTGAAGACGTCAAGGTATGTTGACGATGGCGTCGTGTATTGACCTTTCAATTTGATTTCTGTTTTTTCCTCTGAACACACAGCACCAACGTTGTGTGTTTAAGTTGGTACATGTAACCTGCGTTTGAAATGAAATAGATATAAAGTATTAAAAAAATAAAGTAAAATAGACTGATCCACTCTGATTGGTTATCCAAATAGTCTAGTCCCTAACATAAACACAATGCCTTATATAGAGGAATGCGGAATCCTTTTCAATCATAATCAATTGTTCCTTTCATAGGAGAGAATCACGTTACCTGACTCTGAGAAAGGACCCGCTCTGAGCTTCGTTTCTCTTACGACTTTCTCCAAGAGTCGGAAGGTTTGTTTTAGATTTTTATCTAGCTTGATCATTTTCAGTCATTCAGAGCTAACTCACAGTCAGCTTTTGTTTGGAGTGTCGCAATCGTTTCTTAGCTGTGTATTCATGCAATCTGCAGCCAGAGAACTGCAAGATGATTTTTTTCAGTTTTTGGGTTTAGTAATACCCAGTTTCCACTAACGACGTACGGATACTTTTTTAACGCCTTTAATGTACACATTAATTATAAAGACTTGATAACAAGCAAGCGTCTGAACACTGTTTATAGTAAATTTCGAAAATTATGCCAAAATTTTTTCAAAATTATGCAGTTAGTTCGGCTAAAATTTGAAGTTCGGTGTCTGTATTAACACTGGTCCACAGCCGTTTCGAACTGATTCTGCTTCTGTGGAAGAGCGGCGTCTGAATCGAGCCTCTAAGTACCTTTGTTGCTAGATGTTTCCTGCTATTGTTTAATATTCTCATACTTAATATTACATCGGTTGATTTGGAGCGTTAAATATTTATTCGGATTTTCGTATTGGACTCTCTACCTGAACCTATAAACAACAATATTTTATTCCAAAAATTAAATTTTCCTGCAGCGCGCATGAAAGTGCTCGAATTGCCATGGAATCAAAAGGTGTCGCCAGGCATTTATATATAGTATACACTGTAGGAAATGCATGAAGTGTTAGATCTTCGGAACCAAAGAGAAATGTTTGCAGTAGAATTTAGGGTGTGCCTAGACTTTCGTAAAGTCCTTCGCTTCTCATTTCTTGTTCCGCGGTAGTTTTCCCGCTCTCTCGCTCGTTTTGCCGTAGAAAACATGAAAAATCTACCGCTCGCACTTCGCGCTCGTGAAAAACTTTGAGCTCAACTTGTAGGCAAGTCTAGGGTGTGCCTAAAGAAGGTTTGTGTGGTATGGGACAAAGCCGACTTATCCTTTTGTTAGTTGGATTTTCCAGGCGGTAAAATGGTTACGTATTCAAAATTTAAGGAGTGTCATCTTACTCTTTCATCCTTAAAACGTAATATTGCGGCTTTTCTAGGCAAACTTGAAATAGACGACTTATCGCTTCACTACTTTTTAAAACAATGGTCTGTTGTTTCATCACATGACCAATGTTTTTAATGCTGCCGACTCATTGCCACGGACGTACCGACTGATTAATTTACTGCATACTTAACTAGCCCGAAGAATCCATACCATCCACTGTACTGATCTTCAAACAAAAACGTCTCACTTTTGGCTCTCAAACAAAGGTTTGTTTTCATGTTATTTGGGATTTTAAGGCATTATTCATTTTCAAGTGTATAAATATGCGGTGTGTGTGTCTGTTAAGTGTAAAGGAAATGTATAGTCCTTTTCAAGCTTGGTCTAAAAGTGCTCGAATTGTCATATCATCTGTTCAAGCCTCGTAGCGGCGATTTTAAACTCAGATTCGACCGTTTGCACTGGTTGCAATATCCCCCTTGACTGGCATTTTAACTCTTTCTGCAAAGTCACGGCGAGGAGGTCTAGCCTGATTCTCAGACGTCCGAAGGGACCGCGAACGAATTCGGACGTCTGAGAATCAGGCTACGAGAAAGTCGGGATCGGAAATCGATTGGTGCTATTACTTATGAGTATTCTCTTCGATCTTCTCCATCTTCTCAGTTTATCCAGTTTGCATTAATGACTTAAGGAGCGGACTTTGTAGGGTGAAATATTTCGCCCATAAAAATAATTGAAAACAATGGACTTCAGGAGGAGCGAACGTGAAAGCATGAATGCTATTTCTGGTTATTGTCGAAAAATATGTCATGTCGCTTCTGTCCACCAGTCGGTTAGCGTCTGCAGTGTTGTTGGCAGTGGAGTGAACCTAGCAAACTGAACAAACGAAGATAAAGTAAGATAGCTAAGAAGTGCCGTGTTACTATAAACTCTTTCGCTAAAATCGCGTGACTTGTAAAAAAAAAATTACAAGATTCGCGTGAATTATCCTTTTTAAACATTCAAAATATTCCAGACGCCGCCACGGATGAAGGCTCCACCTACAATTCAAGCGTAACTCTCGTGCCTCATCCATCAGTTCTTTCTTTCTTTTTTAGTGTCTTTAACTGATTGTCACTTAGCTTCAAGTTGGAAATTTTATAAAAGGAATTTTCTGCGCGAAAAATGAACAAGTCTTGACCTCTATAAAGACTTCTTTAACTCAATTTAGGCTTGTAGCTTCTGTTTCGGGTCTGAACACTCAGATCCATCTATGTCGTTCGAATGAAGCAAGAAAGACTGATCTACACTAAATTGCTTTGTTGTTTCAAAAGTCGCGTGATTCTGCGTTAATTCGAATAGTGTATTGTCTTTGCATATACATATCAAGTGTTCTATTTACATACATTATTCATTTTCAATCATGCATGATCAACAACTGAATTGTAGCATTGGAAGTACGCCGTTATTGTGTGTGTAACTGCTAGCAGGTACCCTAAAAAGAATTATGCCGCTCCATTTTTAGACTTCCTGTCAGCCTCGCAGCTCGTCTTTCTCAAGAATCGCACTTCATCCACAGGTTTGTTAACGATTTTCATCTTCTTAGTGTTTAAGGCATTTCGACCAAACAGGAACAGAGTGTTACGAAACAATGAATCATCTAAGGAGTAGCTAGACAGTCACACCCTGATCTACTTAAAAAGATCAATCAAATAACAATTCAATTCAAGTCGATAGTTTCCTTGTTCACATCAGTATTTTCTCTTCCATATTTAGTTTCTTCTTTCACGATTTTAAAATTCTTAAACTCAAGTCAAAAGGAATTTGCTAACAAGTTGGACTCCATTAGTGAAGTGGTCAAGGTATGTTGACTATGAAGTCGTGTCTTGAACTTTCAATTTGATTCAGCACCAACGTTGTGTAACCTGCGTTAGAAATGAAATAAAGTAATAACAACATAAAGCAAAATAGACTGATCTACTACGTCTAGATTGATTATCCCATTAATTGTGTAGACCCTAACATCAACACAATGCCCTTCAATAGAGGAATGCGGAATACTTTTAAATCGTAATGAATTGTTCCTTTCATAGGAAAGAATAGCGTTACCTGACTTCGAGAAGGGACCACGCTCTGAGCTTTGGTTTCTCTTACGACTTCCTCCAAGAGTCTGAAGGTTGGTTTTAGATATTTATACTTCCCAGTAATTTTCAGCCATTCAGAGCTCGCTCATGGTCAGCTTTTGTTTGGAGTGTCGCAATCGTTTCATAGCCGGGCTGTGTATTCATGCTATCTTCACCCAGAGAACTGCAAGAGGATTTTGGTCACAAAAATATGTATCAGAGCTGCAACGAGCGTATCATAGTTCCACCTGACACTCAGAGAATCAAAACTCCCTGTTTTCAAATTGCGGTCACTTCATATTTTAATTCAATGATGAACATTTATTGATCTCATCTCGCGTCTTCGCGTTCCTGATTACTTAGATCACACCCATGTTAGAGGCCGCGAACCCAGTACAGACAGTACAACTTTCTGTAAACAGGGTCCGTATTTTTAAGCAGCTTAAACGCTTACGTTTCTCTGTTCTTCTGAGGTTAAGATATGCTGTAATCATCAGCACTTGGAGAGAGCCCCGTTTTTAATTTTACATTATACATTCTTATAGGTTTTTACTTAGAGAGAATAATTTAACCAGACTACAATTACATGAGCTAGTGGCTGTGGTTATCGAAGAATCATCTGAAGAATCAATGACACAATCATGCAGTATGCAACAGTGATTTATAAAATTCTCTAACTGAAATAAATCACTAGAAAGACGCTCACATGAAATACAATTTTATTCATAACTATGATTAAGTTGACATCTAATCATGACAAAATTTTCCCCTTTCAGAAATATTCTTAAGATCTCCTAGATGAAAGTCATGTCAGACTGCGAGATTTCGACACCATACGATCACGTCAGAAGCTTGCTTTCCACTTACTGTAAAAGATCAAAGAGTGTTTTTTTGTTATAGGCTAACTTGCAGTGCACTTTTCAACAGAATTTCATGGTCTTTCATACAATTAGGCAGCCAGAAGCAAGTACTGATCAAGGTATGATTTCCATTCCTACGTTTATGTCTGGTTTATGGTTAAACTTCTGATGTCTTCTGAAAGCTGGGCGGGTTTTTCAGGTCTTTAAGAATATATGATTACGTTCAAGATGCAAAATTTTTCAGTGTCAAGAGAAGAGTATTTAACAAACTAACGGATTAAAAAAACTCGATCGGGTCAGCATAAAACTGGTTAAAGTGTATTACCGGGGCTGACGCTTTAGATAAATAGAATCATGTGTTTTTAACGTCGTTCGAGAGTCATTCCATCTGACATAAGCGCATCGGTTCTTGTCCTCAGGAGTTCAGTGATAGATATAAAATAAGAGAGGATAAAGCTCTTTTGATATAAACTGCTTAATTTCTTAAGATGAAACTGACACAGAGAAAGAAGATAATGGAAGCAGTCTAACTATTGCAGCGCTCCTTAAATCGAGTGATTTCTAGGTTCAGTACCAATTATATGACATGAGTTGTATTTAAAAGCCGCTTCTCATTTGTAAGAATTATTGTCAACTGTTCGTTTCACAGAAAGTTTGAAGTGTCGAGGACGGGAGGACTGTAGTTCAAGGACCTCTTACATTAGTTATCAAGAGAGAGCTTTCTGATAAACATCCGTAACGTCCCCAGCGGCGAAGAGCGAGAAGAAACGGATGTTTTCGCAGGCTACTTTCTGAACAGCTTTTTTGCAAAATAGATAGCTTAAAATATGATAAAATATGTGATCCACAAGATTCTGCGCGCGCCGCTAAAACAAAGAATTTTTTTGCAGGTTTACCGAGCGGGCACTGGGGCTATTCAAAGTGAAGATTTCCGAAGATCAAGATATCCGGGATTCAGAAGTGATCTGTTTCAGTCTGTTTGTAAGGTAAGTTTCCCTCCCTGATTTACATGTAAGTTACATGTTCAGGTCTTTCTCCCTTTGGTTAACATTTACAGTTTGTCTAGTTAACAATATGGCTGATTATTTATAATGAACTACATTCTTTCTTCCAGATCGTGTGCACTCAGATCACATGTCGAATGTGATCGTGAACACTCAGTGAAATCTGAACGTCGGTCATCTGCGAAAGGTAAGCTTAAGCTTGCTAAGATTACTTTTTTTAATAGGCATTTTCTTGTAAAAGAAAAGGTTGTTGCTGGTGAAAAAATGTTATTTTTGTTTAATGCTCGTAATACAAGTTTTATCACTACATTATTTTTAAAATGCACTACTGCCGCTGTGTGCCGCCAAATTATGCTCGCAAAGACCATTTTGATATCTCTTTCAGTCAAATCGTGGAATTGTTGTGAAATGTAATCCCAAGAAAAAAGGCATGAGGAGAAGAAGTAACTGCTGGGATCACTTGTGTTACTTAATTGAGGTTGAATCAGAAATATTAAAATCACCCGTTACGTGAAAAGGTGTTAAGTGCATGATATTTTTTTCAGTTTTGTAGATCAGTTACCAAGATTCTGAAGATGTCACCACCTGATAACACAAGATTAAAATTGTGCTCCTGAAAGTAAGTTTATTTTCTCTGTGACCTCTGCTATAAGTGTGTTTTGATGTAGATATGATGTATCTCTGAACCAGATAATTATTTTGGGCAATTGCCCCTTGCGGCAGCGGGGAGGGGGGGGGGGTACTCCCTATAGTGGCCTATAGGAGGAGGTTGTGCTCAGTACCCTATAGGCGTGTGAGCTACCCCATAGCATGCTGCAGTTGTAACTACTGAATTGAGCACATGGAATCCGAATTTTGGTGCTTAGACACAATACTATGATCCGATAAATTTTCAAACAGTTGATGATAGATGATTCTTTCAAATACTTTGCCAATTATAGAGATAACTCATATTGCATGATAATTGTCTATGTTGCCTCTTTTGCCACTTACTTGAATAAAGAAGTAACCTTTGCGGACTTCCAATCGTCTGGGAAATATACCATTAGCTATATAAAGAACTATTAAATGTAATTGAAATAATATGAAGTGCAATTGATAAAGCACAATCTGTAATAAGCTGACTAGATATTTCATCTGGACCAGCACCTCAAGATTTATTCATCTTTTTAAAAAGAGACAACACCAGATTACTATCTATCAGTGGGGATGAATTTGGAATCTTTCACTTTAAAGGCCAGAGATATTTAAATTCCTGAAAACTGGGGCCATTGTTTAAAGGTATTTCGCAAGCCAGTTGCGGGCCATTAAATTGTAGAGAAGTGATCATTGAAAGTGTTTGACAAAGCGGTTGAATTAGTCATAGAAACTCCATTCGGACTTAATTCCTGAACAGAAGACCTGCTGGATTTATGAGAAGTATTAGCTCATTGATGACCTGCCACGTTTTATGCGGGTCGCCATCAGTTTCACTAAATTTGTTTTTATAAAATAATTCGTATTTAGCCCATTTGATTTCAGCATTGACTGTTATGCATTCTTTTAAAGCAGACCCAATTGTGCAGATCATTGGACCTAATTGCTTAAAGTGCCTTATCACCAGTTAAATAGAGGATATTACATGGCCGCGCAGGGATGCGAATTTTATCTTTGAGTGCTGAAAGTATCTCTCACGAGTAAGCAAAGCGAACGAGTGAGAGATACTTTCAGCATTGGAAAATAAAATTTGTATCCCCAAGCGGCCATGTAATTTTCTGTTTATTTTATGTATACTGATGAAATTCCTACATAAAACACAACTTTTTTAAATTCATTTTCGAAACAGCAAAATAGTGCATTTAAAGTGGTCACCTATCACAAAATGCCTGTCACAAAAATGTTATGAAACTCGGATATAAAGTTAAAAAGGAGAAAAAAAGACAATAATACTTAGTAACCTGAGCAGGAAGCTCTCTCGTAATTGGCTAATCATGTTAGTAACCATGGCGACACCAATATCCTCACACGTGAAAGATAAAAATAGTATCTTCACTGCCCGTGATGAAGATATAATTTTTTAGTGAAAGGAAAAATCCTGGTATTTCATCAGTATCTACATAATAAAAAGGGATCATGCAAGGTTCTAAACTAGGTATGTTAAAGGGGTGCCATATTTTGTCAAAAGAAGGTAGACGAATAGAGCTGGGTACCTTTTCTGTCAAAATGGTACCATAAAATTCCGAAAACAATTAAGCCCCTCCAGGTATAAGCCCCTCACAATCGTAACACAAAAAACCCGCCATCAAATCGCCCCTCCGAATATAAGCCCCCCAGGGGGCGTGTACTTAGAATTTGCTCTCAAATACAAAGTAAAACAAAGCATTAAAAGTGGTAAATTTCCTTTCCACTACAAGCTAGCCCAACCGATTTTATAACGCAAATTTCCCTCATAAGCCCTTCCGAATATAGGCCCCTCCAAAAATAAGCCCCTCAAAAAGGACCTTTGAAAATATAACCCTCGGGGCTTATTTTTGGAATTTTATGGGTATTTCAAAGGGTTAGGGATTGGACCTCAGGGTGGAGCATCCCTGTATAGAACTTTGTTGAGTACCCTATTCCCCCGGGGGCAGTGCATGGTGTTGTTGTTGCATGGCTTCAAAATAATATCTCATATTTTGATGTCGTCGTTACCATCTTTTTATTATTTTCAGGATTTTATGTCATTTGAATTAAACATATACAATAGATCAGATTAGATGGTGTGAAGCTGTCAAAGGAGAAGGTAATTTAGCTGAGTTTATTAAATTGGTTGCAGTGAAATGGCAAGTAATCTTTAAAGCTTTCTTGCATCACTAGAGTATTATACCATTACCTCACAATTTATTTAGATGCATTCATTGATATACTATTGTTTATGAGAGTGCTCAGTCAGTAGAATGGTACAGTGGCCAAAAACTGCTCACATTCCAATTTAACATTTCTATTGCCTTGATCACTATTTGTTTGAACCTCATAGTACAGTCAAACCTTTGCTAGTAATTGCATGGCCTCTCCTCTAAACATAGTGTAAATCATTACCTAAGTGATGATAGTTAATTGTTGAATGTTGTGACACGCCGCATTTAATCGAGTCATCACCAGGCTTATATTTCAGTCGTAATCTCTAGTCGATCTGTTCGAACCGCTTTTGGTTCATATTCCGACAATATCATGGCTCAAGCAGGTAGTTCTTCTCTCCCTTTGCGTCGTACAAGCAGAAAAATTAAACCCAAAGTCGACCCCGACTTCGAGTACGACTACGTCCAACAGCGTATTGACCAACTGGACCGTGAGCTCGCTGCCTCTGGACTATCACCGCGTGTTTCTCTGGTTCCTTCGTCGCCCGGTCACCCTTCCATTCCTTTAAGGCAGATGACCGAGTCTCCTGTGACCTCTCAGGCTGCAGACCTTACAGCTCAAACAATTTCCTCCGAGCTTCAACTCGCCCAGCTGCAGCGAGATACGTTAGCCCTAGAACTTGAGGTTCTTAAGCTTCGTACCACCACCGCGGAGATCAAGTTTACTGATGGAGCGGACCCTTCTAAATCTGGCAATTATCCCAGAATCGTAGTCATTGACCGGCTCCGCGATCACCTCACATCATTGGCCTTCACGGAATCCACTCGGAAGAATATGCAGTCTCATCTTAACGTTCGTGATGCAGCCATGATTTTCTTTAAGCATTCAGATTTACGGACTTCAACCCCTCAACCACGCTCAACTATTTCAGCTGGGGGCGGATCCCCTTCTGGTGATACCAACACTCGATCTTCGAAGTCTGACGCTACACAGGGCAAGGCTTGTCGTCAATGGAACTACACTGGTTCTTGCTCGTGTGATACCCCGAGTTCGTCGTATTCAGGGGATCATAAATGTCGAGTTTGTGCCAAAGACCATCCTATGCTCCATTGTGCTAAGCGACGTACTCCCATCCCCGAAGTTAACTTCACTTCGTCGGAGTCATTTTGACTCGCGAGCTCCAACACAACTACGGACTGCTTTTCCCCTTCTTCGACCTCGGCTATTTCTACGGACTTATACCTTACGGATATCCCTCGCACGAAACTCAATCTATCTGTTGATGACTTAATGCTACAACAGCAGTGATTCAACACCTTTTGGTCTCACAATCGGAGTATCCCAACGCTTTTGGAGCTTTTGGAGCGCTTCTACCGGTGATAACTCAGCTGAACATATCCGCCTGGGAATTTTATTTACAAAGCTACCACGATGCTCATGTCGTTGATTTCCTGCGCTTTGGCTGGCCCATGAGTTATACGGCCAAGAATCTTCCCACTTCTTCGTCCTCTAATCATCCCTCCGCCGTTGATTTCGCCGACCATGTGGAACACTATATTAACACCGAACTTGGCTATCACGCTATTGCTGGCCCTTTCAGCACAAATCCTTTACATCAGCCTTTGATTTGCTCTCCATTACAAACAGTCCTTAAGAGGGGCTCAAATCAATGGCGCGTCGTGATGGACTTGAGTTATCCACCGCAGTTATCTGTCAATAGCGGAATTACAGCCTCAAGTTATCTCAACGAGCCCTACAAGCTTAGACTGCCCGGCATCGATCGTTTGTGTCAGTTTATTCTTCACCATGGCCGCGGTTGCCTCCTCTACAAAAAGGATTTACGTTGAGCTTACCGACAACTCCCTATCGATCCGAAAGATTACCATCTCCTAGGTTTTACGTTTAATGGTCGTTTGTACTTCGATACCCGTTGTCCGTTTGGTTTACGAACCAGTGCTATGATCTGCCAACGCACTACGTCGGCCGTTATTTACATTTTTAC
>BOPM01000753.1:65883-86002 GCA_022179025.1 Porites australiensis
ACAACCACAAAGCCAGACAAACAGATACCAGGTACTATACTGTCGATAAAATTACACTATAACATCCAGGAGTTTTTCCAGATTAAAATAATGATTAAAGAGTGTATTTTTGGTCAGGAATCTCTCATAAATTGCTTGGTCACTGCAGACACTTACAAACATTGCATATTGACCTTTGTGAAATAACAGTAATCTTTTGATATAATAATAATTATTGTTTGTCGCATCTAGAGCACAGTTGTCTGTTATTATTGTGAGATATATATGTCTTTGCCAAAAGAGCAGTCTATTTTTGCCTGGTGTTTTATAACCCCCTTTTCTTTCACGGAAATTTTGCTGAAAAATGCTGTTGGAAGCTCTTTATTATCCATTTTCTGGTCTCTATCTGTGCAAAAAGGTTGGCCAAAATTTTCTAAAATGCGTTAAGTCCAACACTACGCTGCCTTTTGTTCCTTATGCTAAAATAAAATTAATGTAAGTGTTGTTTTGAAAAGTGACACCGCCACCTCAACTTTCTGCTGTTGCTTTTTCTCCTCCCTACTTCTATTGCTTTCCCTGCTGCATTTTTGCCTTATCTTGGGGATTTACTAGGCTTTTTTTGGGTGAGACATTGGCTTTTTTTCGGGAAAACATTTAGCATCATCAAATTATTTTGAAAGAAGAGCAGATGGGAAATGAAACTTCTTGAAAACATTCTTGTCTTTGTTTCAGGCACATTTGAACTATTTCAGTAATTTATAGGATTGAATGCACAAAATTGAAAATGATGTTGTGGTATAGTCTCAGTCTGTCTATCCACCCATCCACCCACCTACGCTACCTCAACTAAACCTATGATCTGCTCACCATATGAGTCACCCATAGCTCAGTGGTTAGAGCATCCTATATACCGGCATGCCATCTGAAAGGTTGTGGGTTTGATTCCAGTTAAGGTTTTGGATTTCTTTTTCTGAGCATTTCTTTGTTGTACCTATAAATATTTATTTTTGGCAACCATTCATCCACGTCCTGTTTCTCTTATTAATTTTTGTAAATTGACTGTCTGCCCCTCCTGGTAAGGGTTGCTAATCAAGTCAGTGAACTACTATAAATTATTGAAAAAAACTTGAATTGACAAAAAATCCTTGTTAACAGATGCTGTATGCCTTGAGGAGTGCCAGAAACAGCTGCGATCACTTTACGACACCAGTAGCAAAGTCAAAATCATTCCATGGGACCAGAACTCTGCTGTTGATATTGATGAGATCTACACAGACTTGTCTTGGGTCAAAGATCACAGGACACCCAGTGGAGTAAAACAAGAAAAACTTTACCACTACACTGAGATTTTTGGCAGTAGAGGCCCTCGTCCTGCACTAAAGCGAATTTTGGTTTATGGACAGCCTGGTAAGTGAGTGAATTGAATAAGAATTGTCTTAATTTAACTGGAGAATAAGTATGTGCAAAAACGAAAAAACAAGAACACAGGAACCCTAGCTTTGTTGTACTGGTATAATAAATTCAGTGATGTATCAGCTGGTGATGTGCAGGTGGTTTCCAATGAAAAGTTTTTCTGTGAACCAGTCTGATAATGAACAATGTATTTAATTGGCTTTTAGAGCAATCAGGACATGTTCTGTAGGCTCCAATTAATGTTGTAATAATGGTAATAATATTGTGACTTAATTAATCTGAAATTCAAGTTTATTAAATGTAAATTGCTAAAAGTATAAAACTAAAAAAAAATCTTCCAAGGATAATATTGTACCACAACCTTCATAGACTAATGGTCACTGGCAGTTTGGCCCAGTTGGTTGAAAGCCATAGTGCAAACCTGGGGTTAAATTTTAACCTGGGTTTCTTTTTCTTTTTAACAAAAGCATTTTCTTGGATAATTTTCTCTACTCCTTTCAGAGTATCTAATCATCAAATTTTAGACAAAAAGAATTAAACTGAATTTGCTTTTCAAGCTTTCATTTCTGAATTCAAATTTTGCACTAACCCTGGGTTATCTTAACCCAGGTTTGAACCACCTGGCCCTAATAATAGTAATAATAATAATAATAATAATAATAATAATAATAATAATAACTTTATTTTAGTGTCAATTTATTAAGCTTAACAGTTACCTATAATTGGGGACACTTTCCTAAGTGCTGGTACTAATCTATTACATGATTTTTAAAAATAGTCTGTGTATAAAGGATTCATTTCCATTGTCTTCATCATGAATTAATTTGAATATAAATGAGATACCATTATCGATGAATGTAACTTTCATCTTTAATCAAAGCTAAGAAATCCAAAATGCCTCCTTCGTGGTAGGGAAACTTATTTTTGGCATAACTATAGAGGCAATTACCCGCCATATGTTGTTCACAGCTCTACATTGGTTTAAAAAGTTTAAACATAATTCCGTAAAAAATAAAATAAAATAGATAATTCTCCTAAAGTTTTATGACAATTATATATTCACATTTCAATATTTTAGATTCCACTTCACATGATAAAAGTAAACTGACCAATCTGTTGAAGACGTATTGACAGTTTGATCATATTGTCACCTAGGTATCGGCAAGACTGTTTTCACGAAGAAAGCAACTTTTGACTGGTCCAAGCAGAAGTATTCAGAAACATTAGGAGAATTTGATCTTGTCCTTCTGGTGAGATTACGTGACGTTGGTAATCTCCAAGATGTTCCGTCCATTCTGGGTGCTTCTGAAGTGCTGGATGGTGATGGTACAATTTCCGTACACAACCTGTATGATTACGTTCGTCGCCATCAAGAAAAAGTCTTGCTTATCTTGGACGGCTATGATGAGTATGTTTATAGTTCAAAAAACGAGTCGCCTGTCTTCAAAATCTGGAAAAAAAGCAAGTTAAGAGATTGTTGTGTTGTAATTACTTCAAGGGAAATGAAAGCTGAAACGTTGACAAATTTTAGTGATGCTCAATTCAAAATTGACGGCTTTAATCGTCAACGTCAAAAAGAGTTCGCTCGTAGATTTTTGAAAGATGATAAAGATATTGCAGATTTTTTTATGTACTTATGGCAGCACAACCTAAGTGAACTAGCACAAATTCCCCTACTGCTCTTAATGTTGTGCTTGCTCTGGACAAAAACAACACGTGAAGAACTACCAAAAGAACGCGCAGACATCTTCGCCCAGTTCATGACAACCATGTTTGATCACATGTGTGAAAAAAAGTCTGCTGAAGAATCGGTTTCTGCCAAAGATTACTCAGATGAATTATACGCATTAGGACGCTTGGCCTTTGAAGCCCTTTTGCAAGGCCAGCTTTATTTCCCTGTCAGTCAGTTACCTGCTGGCTACAGTTTGATCGAGAGGCTGATTGAAGTCGGCCTTTTTCAGGTTTTAAATATGGCGAGTTTGAATCGTGAAAAAGGCGTGTACTTTATTCACAAATCCGTACAAGAATACCTGGCTGGAAATTTCCTGAAAGAAGAGCTGACATCTAAAAAGGCTAAAGGCACCAATTCCCTGTCAAAAGTGGACTCAGTTGAAAAGATCTTTAAAATAAATGAAGCGCTCAAATTTGCTGTTCAGTTGTCAGAAGAAGCCGCGCGCGACATTCTGATTCAACTTGGAATGGCGGCGAAGAAAGAAGAACTGACAGAGTTTAAATTCGACAGCGAAACACCGTCAGAGAAGGACTTGTCAAAAGAACAAACAGATTTTATTAGTCTTCGTAATGAGTTATTTTTCTACTGCTCAGCTGAGACAAGAAAAAACCTCTTTCCTACATTTCTTTCCTCTTTAGGAGGAGTTCTTGTAATTAATGCAAAGCAGCTAAATGTTATCGTCCAGGAAAAATTAGTTCAAACTACCGAAAAAACACCCAACTACGTTTTTTTTGATGAAAACTATAAATATACAGAGCAGGACTATAGTAATTTAATCATCTTAACACAACAATTAAACGCAGTTATTGTTAGCTCTACAGGAGAAAAGAAAGGATCAGAATTTTTAAGCAACTTAACATGGCGTGGGATTGATGAATTTTTTTTAAAGAAAGAAGAAAACAACACTCACCTTTATTTAGCTAAAATTGTTAAAGATCCATATGTTACGCCTTGCGTTCCTTTTCCTTGTGATATAATAAAGGCGCTAATAAGTAAACAAGAGACAACAAAGAAGACAAACATGAATGGTGATGAGTCAAGTGAAGAGAGCAGCAGCAGCTGTTGTTCAAAGCATCATGGTCTCTCCAGGGTTTGGTGGATTGAAGCTCTTGATGTGAACAGGTCAGAAATGGAACTGATGAGTGAGATCATGCCGTTTATCACCGCTCCACACTGGATACTGGTTTGGGGTAATGACGGTGAAGTGTTTGATGCTGAGGTAACAGAGTCTCTGCTGAGGAGCATCCAAGTAACACACAAACTGAAGACATTAAAACTCTCTCGTATCAATGTAACATCATCACCTGCTGTGGAGTTGTTCATCAACAATGTATTTAAAAAAGCACCAAACTTGGAGGAGCTCTACATGTCATTCAATCCTCTTCTGGGTGCAGGAGTAGACAGCTTGATTAAACATCTCAGCTGCGCTCCTCACCTGAAGGGACTGTGGCTTAAAGGAGTGAAGATGACTCCACAGCAGGTGATGGATCTCTCATCAGCCATCAAGCAGCACGGCAACAACACTAGACTGGGGTCAGACTACCACGTAAGTTTTCCAATTTTATCGCAATTTGTTTCTTTATTCTTTGTTTACAGTTTATTTCTACTCAGCTCTTGCCTTTCGCCATTTTCCTTTCTTTGTCATTTTTATACTCGACAAAACACGAGATTTACTTTTGAAAACAAATCACAAACTTTAGCAGATTCAAAGTATCATTTCAAATTCATTCCTTTCAATTGATTAAACTAAATCCAAAAATTGTTTTAACCGAGAACAAGTAAATTAATCTGAAGGTGTTTTCACTGTGCAAAATAATGGATCAGCGAGCAGATATGAAATTTCTCTTCGAGTCTGGTTCAACTCGATATGAGCTCACTTAACAAACTTGTGATATATGTATTAACACAAAAATTCCATAGTATTAATTTCTCAATCAATTTTAATTCATTACTTTTCATAAAATGATGAATAACAAGCATAAAATCAAAAAATGTTCCGTTCATGTTCTACAATTCAAACAAACAAAATTTTCAAAAATCAAGATAAAAAAAGTTAACCACTTACAGTTTCACTTTTATCGCTAAGGTTTTCGTAAAATCAGCAAAACTTAAGTAATGTTTCTTTGAGAGTCCAGAAAACGAAGAAGTCTTTTTAGAGCTGTCCTTTTGTTTGAATGTCCCTTGCGTTTCGGTAAATGCTTGTCCTCCCGTAAATAACCGCACTGTAGCGTAGGTTTTTGAGATAGCGTTCCACAAAAAATATAATTCCTCTGAGACACTTTGGTTGAAATTTAACACCATACATTTAATCACAGGTAAAGCACTCCTCTATGGTACTAGCTGTCTATTTTTGTCGGTTACTTGTTTTCCAGTTTTACGACGAACACAACAAATCCTGCGTCACTTCGCGTCTTGTATGAATGAGTTGAAGTTCATAAATGTAGTTTCCTTTAGCTTGCACAAATCCTTTGTCAAATTCCTGAGTACACGAGACGAATTTTCCTCTTAACTGGCATTTTACGGTGCTTTCTCATACTTTTTGTGTCCATCTTGAGTATTTTTGAGTTGAAAGTTTTCTTTGATGAGCAAACTCAACTGAAGTGAAAAACAAACTACAACATCAACAAACTGTCATTCAAAGTGGCGTGAGAGAAGGCTAGTGACGTGGCGACAGCTGATTGGTTATATAACTACTCACGTGGTAGAATTTTCCCGCCTTTCGTTTGGCAGCGCAGCAAGCGTTTCTTCAGACGAGACGCAGGTTTTTCTGCGCCTCCCCTTCCAACCCCCACTAAGGAAAAACTGATCTGTGAGAATTTTATCGGACCAAGAGTTAATAGAAGAAAGGGCTCCAAGGTTTCAATAATTCGCACATTTTAAGAGTATATTATTTGATTTTGCTGTTTTGAAAGTCTTGCATGCAAATTTTAGGGGTTGAAAAGTAGAATGTGGTCTTTAAGCTGCGAGCACCGTTAGAGGTGCGTCCAAGAAGTCAGATGCATTTTTTGTTGGTTTTGTCGTTTTCCCCTCTTGTTCGTATTTTTAACTCCTTTTTGCAACAGAACTTTAGTTCGTGAGGCCCTTGCTTTTTCTGTATGTAGGTAATTTCTAATCACTATTAAACGGCACAAAAATTCGGAAATTTGGGGTTGACAAGGAAAAATCGGGAACGTCTTGCGCAGCAACCTAAAGGCTGGTTTACACAAGCGACGGAGTCGGAGTTGGAGTCGTAAGATCGCTTATGACCTAGTGAAAATCAAAAATCGGAGTCGTAAGCAGAGTAACCTGAGATCTGGCTGAGTTGATCTAACCTGAGTTTCGCTTTGAAAATTACATTCGGGCGGCCAAGGCGATTTTTTTAGCGGTAGCCGTTAGAGAGAATGCATGAGAACCGCTAAAATTGGGCCTGATCTCAGGTTATAAGCGGAATCATAAGCACGCCGGAATCGGAGTCAGAAGAATTAGAACGTTTCCATTTCTTCCAACTCCGCTTACTTTCCGCTTATGATCTAGTGAAAACCAGATTGTCAGAATCGGAAGCAGAAGCAGAAGGAGAAACCAATCCCGATGCACGTTCTCACGCTTTGTGATTTGTTTGGTTCTTCCGCTTCTGCTTCCGACTCTGACAATCTGGTTTTCACTAGATCATAAGCGGAACTTAAGCGGAATCGAACACAAGCTCTGCGCTTTTGATTATGACTCCGACTCCGACTCTGTCGCTAGTGAAAGGAAGCCATAATTTTGAGACACTCACTAGAACGTTTTTTAGCGCAGCTGTACGCGCAAGACCATTCAGGACGAAATTACTGTTTAGGGCATGTGGATTTTAAGACTTTGAACTAAATAAGGCTTCGGAACAGATTGCGAAATGAGCAAAATCTCTTGTTTAGTCCTAAATATAACTAAATTAAAGAAGAAAAACGTCTTTGTCGCAAGCAGAAATTTCTATAGTACTTCTTTGACTATGTGTTGTAGAAATGACCTCTCTTTGGGGTGGAATCATCTTGAGCTTTACTCAGGTTGGTCTTAAAGTCCCAAGAGTGATCAACATGAATTTTCTCTTAACAATATCAAAACATTATCAAAAGAAAATGTTAGGAGAAGTAGTAAATTGATGAACAAAGGAGAAGTACTTTGATCTTTTATCAAGTTCTCTCACCTAATTCTATAAGGCAATGTATGGACATTAGTGTGGAGAATTTGTATTTTTATATTGGGGCTTAAAGGCTTAATGGTAAATTTCTAGTTGTCCGATGAGCATTCTCGTCCCCATCTCATAGTAGTTAACCCCTGGGGTTATTTTTACCCTTTCATTGCTTATCACTTAAAGAAAGGTTTTAAAATCTAGACTACACTTTCGATCTTTTAAACGTTGCTTTAAAAGTTGAATGGTGCTAGTGTTATTTTGTGATTTGTTGTAGTATAATGCCGGGAACCCCAGGCCTGAACATGACTGGCCATCAGAAGACCATTGGAAAAGGCCGTACCCCAGTGTCTTTTCTCACTCATCAAATGAATCATAGCCGCAAAAGCAACAGGTTGGTCATCAACTTTGGCAAAAGAAAATCGAGTATAATATTTCTTGAGTTCTGTTATTTCTCGGAAAAAAAACTGAAAAAAAAAAACATTCCGTTTAAAAACGTATGGTTTTTCTTCAGCTTTTCAGGAGTTCACTTATTATAAACTGAAACTGACGGAACAGGAAATGTGTTTTATATCATGGTATTTTCAGGCTTTAGTTTTTTTTTTCTAGTCGCGATTTCATAAAAACTGAGTCAAATCAAAACAGTGCGTTTGAATATAAGTCTTAATAAGAGTAACAAGTTAATTCTGTGGTCTTAGACTCTTAGCTCACTTCTTTTAAGAAGTGATCTAAGTCATACCGAAACCGACGGTTCTCTTACAACGATGGCTTTTAGTTGTGGAAGTTTCTGTCCGAACAATATTGTAACGGACTGCAATCCGTTTCGGAAATGTTGAGTGTCGTGTTTTTTTGTCAGGTCGATTCATTATCTGACTATGAGGATGCGGATGAGGAAGAGCGGGTGAGTTGTCGGATCTAAAACACAATGTTCAGCCGAGTGTTTTTCACGAGTTTTTAATAGTTGATGTGTTGGGTTTGTTATTATTTACTTGTTTGTTTGTTTTTTTCCTTTTTCTCGGCCATGTTTTATCAGATTTAAAAACTTGCCTTACATTTTAATTTAATTTGAATTTTCTTAATCACGGACGTGTTGTTTATTTTATTTTTTAAGTTTTATGGTATGACTTTAAACGTTACTCTTCCTAATATCTAAGATTTTAGATACAGACTCACTTTTTTGTCAACAAGACTTGCGTCAATTATTTGGTTCCTTTATCTTGGAAAATAGTGACACTGTTAAAAGATTAGAGTTGCTATCGCATTTTCAATTTTCATTGACTTGAATCAGGGGCTAAAACTCTCGTTGTGTACATGAAGACTGAAATGACGATCCTAAAAGATAAGAAATGGATGGTGTATAGTGTTACTGTAAGTGTGTGATTTGTGACAGGATGAGGAAGGAATCATCCAGTCTGAAGAAGAAACAGCTGAAGAAATGTCATCATATGAATCAGAAGACAACCAGGAGCAGGTAAGTAATAAGAATTCTACCCTTAAATTAACGCCAAAATAAACGACGTGTCGACCGTTTCAAGGCATTCTCAAGTTCGACTTCATTCGTAAAATGAATATTTGTATAATCATACTATCGTGGACGGTCGATTGAAGCGTTTTGTGTACCTCACGTTTAGTATTCAGAGCATTACTCCTCACCAGATATCCACACCCATCATCACAGTGTCCATCCACCATCTTTACATGACATGGCATGAGTATGTCAACGTTCTCACCACACTGACTAGAGCCTTGTTACGCATTTTAAGCAAACAAAGAGCTTGAGGCTAGGAACTGACCAGTGAACAGAAGATTGGTTCGGGGACTGAGGTTCTGTCTTTGTAGAAGAGTTCCTTTTGCTCAATCATCTTATTGGCTCATCAACTCCTATCCTGCACCAGGCGTTCAGATAGTGGAAAGTGCCACTCTCCACTATCTGAAAGCCTGAAACACGCCCATCACCTCTTGTTTTCTTTTATCACTCGAACAGATTCTGGCAGAGACTCGCCTCAATGTTCACGACTCACCATTCCCCGCTGACGCTCAAGACACCGTGGCAACATTTGCAGCGCGTCCTGATCGTACTGGTAAGGTTTATGGTCCCCGCCCGCAAGTTCTCTGCCTTCCCAGTTACAGATGTAACAAAACCTATTGGCATTAAAGCCCTGATCACCAACACTGTCACATTCCGCTGTAATTTAGGTGGAGCAAATCGGACTTTCACGATTATGTTTGTTCATTAGTCTGTTTATATGTACTTTTTAAGTTAATAATAATAATAATAATAATAATAATTAAATAATAAAAAAAACATAAATACCATCTTACAATATGTCAAACCAGGTTTCTACACGTTTGGTTTCCATTCCGGACACCCGGACAATACAAACACTTTGGCATGTCCATTTGCTGACCGTATTAACGGTGTTCCTTTGTATAATGTCTGTTTCCCAACCAATTCTTAGAAACTGAGTCATACAAAATTGATTTTGCAGTTATAGAAGAATCCCCTGGAAGAAAACAGAAAGCAAGAAAAAAGCGGAAAGTGCAGGGGATGACTGAAGGTATACTAAAGGTCATTTAAATCCATATTATAATTTATTTATAACAGAAAGGAGGGACCTTATTTTGTCCTTTATACTGTACTAAGTCCATTTTGTTGTGACACCCTTTGATTACAAGGACGAAAACTCATTCCGTTTTCCCCTACGTGTCCATGTTAGGTTTAAATTATGCAATGTTGTTTATTATAGTGTTTGGATACGCCGCTAGATCACTCGCTGATATTTGGAAATACTTTGGAATGAACTTACCCCTCGCTGCTTTTTTTATGATTAGAAATTGACGAACCTCGGCGAAAGAAAAAGAAAAGAAAAAAGGAGAAAGCAGAGCAAAGGACCGAAGCGGGTGAGCTATGTGATACAACGTTTATTTAAATCCATACATTATAACAGAATGCGAATTTCTTTGTTCCGTGAAAATCGAAGGTCAGTTCGTTCAAAAACCTGTGAGATTGGACAGCAGGCGTAGTTGCAGAACCTTTTTATCAACTTCCGAATGCGTGAAAACCTGTGTCTTAATTTTATAACAAAACTGAGTTCTTGGCTGTTGTTCTTTACATATCTAGGTGACGAAGAGTCTTCGTGGAAAAGAAAGAAAAGAAAAAAGCGTAAAGTACATCGGATGACTGAAGGTACGCTAAAAAAGTTTCAATTCATACAGTT
This sequence comes from Porites australiensis, assembly GCA_022179025.1. Classification (NCBI taxonomy): domain Eukaryota; kingdom Metazoa; phylum Cnidaria; class Anthozoa; order Scleractinia; family Poritidae; genus Porites; species Porites australiensis. Next base: position 76,370 of record BOPM01000753.1, read on the forward strand.
CCTAACAATATACAAGCGTAAAACCCTAAGGCATACATCCTTGCGCTTGAGTAGAGATATGCGTCTCTGTAGTTTCTGTTCATCAAATAATAGAAGCTGTTTTACCATTAGAAACTGATAAATACAAAATTAAATCATTTATTGTTTTTTTAATAACTAGGCGTTGAAGGAACTTCACGAAAGAAAAGGAAGCGAAAGAAGCACAAAGAACACCGGAGAGATAAAGGTGCGCTGAAAGTCATGGCGTTAATCAGTTTAGATCAGTGGTTTGTAACAGACGTTCCAATAATTTTGTTCCTTACCAGAAACTCGCTATCAATCAGTCGAAAAACAGTTGAAATACCGGAGAGCGCCCAATTAAGTGTAGCCGCATCGCAAGTTAACCTCTGATTGAGTGGAAGTCTGTCACTTAATTTTAGTAGCTGTTTATTAACAGGTCTTAGAAAGTCGTGAAAATAAAGTTAAATCGTTTCCTTTATCATAGTAAAAGAGTAGTTTAGAATCTTTGGACAATCAGTGCCCGGTTTTCGGGTAGTGACGTCACTGGACGGCGTTAGCGGCTCGTTGATTCAGACGTCTTTCTCGGGAGTTTGCGACTCGAGGAGACGAATGAAATTCAGGCTAACAGTAGTTACCATGGTATCATTGTATATTGTAGAAGCTTTTTAGTTCTTAGAAAGCCATGAACCCAAAATTAAATTCTTTCGGTTGTCCTCTTTTATATGTAGGCGGCGAAGAATCTACGAGGAAGGGAAAGACAAGAAAAAAGCATAAAGAGGGTCGTGTGACAGAAGGTATGGTGAAAGTCATAAGCTTCATGTAAACCAATGATGTATGTCGACGATTCCAAAACTAATGGCCCCTCGAAAGTAACGATTATTTTCTGTCTTTCACTAAAACCTCGAATGTAACGGTCCCACGAGAGTAGCAATTTTCCCCCAAACTGCGCCCCTTTCAAAAATACCCTCTCAAGAACAGAAGAATGCAATGTGTCTTCTATAGGGGACCTTACTAAGATACATCGTTTCCGTGCACAGAGACGGCGGGAAAATGACCCGGAGAAAGGGCAAAGCCACTGGGTAGAACGATGACGGCATCTAGGAAATCATGGCCCCCTCCTTTATAACTACGTGGCAAACATGTTGGCTTATCCGAACCCGTTATTAGTCCCAGTAACCCTTTACTTACTGTTGTAGAACTATATAAGCAGTGAATACGGAATGAATTATATGTTATATTTAGTTAAAACTGCAAATCGTAATGCCTACTTTCGCAGTTTATTTTCACAAATATGGATACATTCTCTTGACAAATAGAACTCTCTAAAAACACGTTTCTAGTGTCATTCTACGAATAAATTGCCCTCAGATGGATCAGACTACAAAGAAACTCGGGAATGAAAATACTTAATACATAAATATTAAAAAAAAAACGTCATGACGCCAAACGCGTTTTGCCTTTCCCAGTCAACGATGAAATCATCTCTTCGTGTAAACGATTGCTAGACTACAAATGACCCCAACACTTTTAAAATATCCGAAAGTAGCCCCTACCCGAAAGGAACGACTTATTTTGTTCCATGAAATCCGATATCAACATGATCAAGCAGCTAAAACAGATTTGTTGAAAGACCTCTGAGAAAGGCAAATATGCGTGGCTGTAGCACAGGCCTAAGAGCCTCTGATGGAGTAAAAGTCTGTGTCTTTATCATAGTAGCCTCTTATGATCAAGTCTCTAGAAGTTATGTACATTAAATGAAAACTTTCCGGTTGTTCTTTTGTACATTTAGGTGACGAAGAATCTCCACGGAAGAGAAAGAAAAGAAAGCAGCATAAAGCGCATCGGGTGACTGAAGGTAGGCTAAAACTCAGCGTCATGTAAATCAATAGTTCATACTGAACAACCTAGAAAATACTTCACAACAATATAAACAGAACGTAACCTTACTTTGATCCGTGAAACTCGGTATCAAAGCAAACTTACGGTAGTTTGTTTTAATTTGAAATTCAATTTGATTGATTGAGCATCTGGGCCTGGTTCTATAACATCTGTTTGTAACAGCTCTTAGGAAGTGATGAACTGAATCCTGAAATTAAATGTTTCGTTTGTTTATTTTTCATATCAAGGTGACGAGGAACCTCGTCGAAAGAGAAGCAAAAGAGAATAGGATAAAGGCAGCAGATGACTGAAGCAGAAGGTTCGCTGAATGTCATAATCATTTACCGTATTTACTTAAATAAGCGCCGCGGTGCTTATAAAAATTTCCACGCCTCAAATGCGGCGCTTATTCGATGGCGGCGTTTATTTGAAAGTTAGACTCGACAAAGGATTATTTTAACTATGGTATTATTATTTTCCGTATTAATTTATTACAGAATTAACATCTTTTGATTTTGATTGTATCAGGGCGGCGGTGCTTATTTGAGTAAAGACGGTATTTAAATTCAATCGTTTTAATAGCACGTACCAGTACAATTGTATCTATATTACCTCCAGCAACAGTTGTTTTATGGAAGGGTAGAAAAAAAAATTACTCGAGGGTAATCGGCTGCTATAGCCACATGCACTCACTCAAGTTTCCTTTTTTTTCTACTTCTGTCACCAGTATAAGAAATTTATGGAGTTAATCTGGCGATTAACACCCTGGTTGATTGAGTACCAATGAGACACTAGCGAGCCCCAGTTTACAAGTTTCCCCGTTACAACCATTTTCATTTTATGTAGTAAACCTAACCGACCGTTATAAATAAAGAAACTACAAACTGTATATTATTACAAAAAAAAAAGTCAGGATCGAGGTCTTAGGTGAAAGGTTCCTTGCGATGCAGCACCTTGGTATGTTGTGTAACATTTTCCAAGGAGACATTTTCCCGTGTTAACTTCAGCGGTCAATGAATGGACTTTTTATGACATATTGCATGAGTGCTTCAAATAATTGCAAAACTAAACCGCATCGTATTGAGGGAGCAGTATACTTAAAGGCCATGAGTATGCAATTAGTGTTTCGCACTGCACTATAATGTCACGTGGGGTGATCCTAATTTGTAGCTTTATTTCTCTGCAGATGGTCCGGTTTTAGCGGGAGCTCCAATAATTCCTATAGAGTGCATTGATCCAGCCACGGTCTGGCACCCTTCGATGAAAACCTCCCTCTTAATTCATGGTTTGCGAGGATCGCCTCTGTTTGGCCGGGGAATTGTAACAGTGGTTCTGTTACGTTCTTAGTCTGACCACACCCTCCAGTTATCCCAGGAGTATTTTTTCCTGTATGGAGTGCTGGGCCGGAACTGCCACTACGTAGATTGCAATCGGAAAGTACAATTCCTAGCGGGAGGCATCTCTCTCTGAAATCGCCATTGCCTGGGATGAAGAATAGAAGTCCAGTTGTCTTTAAACTGGTACAAAATGTCGACAATCCCGTCGTTGAACAAGCCTTGAATCTGACGCAAGTCAATAAGCGACTAAACTACGGCGTACATAAACGTTTCAATAATTTCAAATTTTTGTTAACAGCGTATTACAATTGTACAATCTGGTCACTACTGTAAACAATATTTCATTATTTTTGACAAGAAAAAGATTAAGTAATTGACATCGAACACGTACTATATGTAGACAGTCCTTCGAATCAATCTGAAATAAGTCCGTGGGCGGCAGTTTTCCTCTGCACATACTTGTTACGGTGTAAGATTTGTACAAATTCTAACCTTTGTGAAGTGTAATCGATTTTTGGTATATTTATTGCTGTAAATAATATTCAATTAAACCTATTGAGACGAACAAAACTGTAATTCTGCTGTGTGGTCTGTACCGTTATCCTCTTATCGTTTCCGCTTGTATAAAAACAGTATTATCGTATTTGCTGCTTACTGCAGCGCAAGTTATATCAATGTGGGGTCATATATTTTCATCACGCGCCTCCCCGCTATGCAGGGTCAATAGTAGTAAAATAAGCTACAAATAGACACTGCAATTTCCCACGCCTGAGGAAATTTTAACATACCAGGCGACCTCCACAAAGTTTCGTCAACTTGTTCGCTACGTTGCCATCTCAGATGGTAAAGCATTGGTTACCCGAAGGGTACGAGTTTTTATCCGACCTCATCCTTCCCTTTGTGGTAGGTGCAGAAGAATTATAGCGCGCACATAAGAATGCACGTGGCGCCCGCGAGGAAGGAGAAGACGCGCGTGTATTTCCTCCCTCACACGCGTGCGGCGGAATATTTAAACCGCGAATGGGAAGTGTGTGGCAATCGGGGTACGAATGATTTTTTTAAATGCAGTGGAATTTTCAGAGGCCCATTGTTTACTACGCGTCTTAGACGCATGTTTTATCGTCTTGTAAGTGTGTTTAAAAATAAAACAAAGAAACAAGTAAATGTGTAATTGAGCGCGGTGCAGGCCGAAACAAGCCTGTAGCCGCAAAACGACTCTCTCCTCATCTTCATTGCATTCCAGCTGACTGAAAATAACGTGGTTCAGACCTCTTACTGACTAGAAACACAAACAGTATATAAAATGGCGGCCAGAGGCGGAATTAGACAGCAGATCAAAATACTATAGCGCTCTTTTACAATTATCCTTCATGCGTTCCCTATGAACAAGTGTTGAAGAATCGACGGATAAATAATTGAAGTTTACGACGATGACATTTTTTTCCGCGAGTACCGTAAAAACCGACAACTGACTAAACATTTACAATAAAGAGAATCAAAATACCTGAAAATGACTGTCGTTCTTGCTCCACCTCTTCTACTGGTAAAGGAAAAACTTGCAAAAATCTTGCCCGACAGCCGCCATTTTGTGTACTCTTGAACTCGAGGTCATCGTGTGGAACTCCGGGTATGTCACAACTACAAACAAAAAGAATACACCATGTTGTAAATAAAGTCATTAGTTTATAACTGTGCCAAACTGACAAGGGCAATAGTCAGTATGACCTAACGGATGCAAAGAGGAAATTAAACTTGCCTATTGCGCGTCTTAATAGCTATGAAAATAAGGTTCTGAGCACAAACGACATTTCATCCATAAAACGTGTATTAATTAGGAAGTTTGTCAAGTTTCACATTGTAGTCGTGCAACAACAACAACGACAAAGAAATAAACAAAGAAACGTGATGCACGTGCAAAGTTTGTTTTTTTGCTAATTAGGCCTTTTGATTTTTGATAAATACAGTTCTACATGCAGTTTGCTTTCTTTTGTTTCTAAACGCGATAACTTTTCACACGCTTAACATTTTTATACTAGAATGGCTCACTTGTTCCTTGCATGTTTGTGATCGAACTGATATTAAGCACAGTTTAAGAGATTTCTTCTCAGCGGCTTTAAGTTTATTTTTTGTTTGGGTGTATAAACGAGAACTTCGCTGTTAGCCTTGGCTAATTTAGCCTTTCTTGGTTTGAAACCACGTGACAAGGCGGCCATGTTAGAATTCACATCAACCATCAAAATAGAGTTAAGTTCCCAGAGGAAAGAAATGCTTTTGTTCTTTTCATCCAACATGGCCGCCTTGACGTCACGTGCAAACTAGCAATAGTAGGGTGACTGTGAGGAGGCCGAGCAGAGACTTTCTTAGAGTCATGTTTTTTTGGTGGCCGGGGTAATTAGGGTCCGGAGGAAAAACTTTCCGCGACTTCGTCAATCCGCAAAAAATGTCGAACTGTTCGCAAATTTTAGGTTTGCTCTGAAACTAACCTGAGTTCCAAGGTATAGCCTTCAACCCTTTAAGCCCCAGTATCCACATAAAAATTCCCAAACTGATCTCTTTACATTTCCTTAAAAAATTAGTTGAGAAAGTTTGATAAAAGATCAAAGATTGATATCTCTGTAATCAATTATTAATTCTCCTAGACTTTGCTCTTGACAATCTATGGATATTGTTAGGAGAAAATTGATGTTGGTCACTATTGGGACTTAAGGGGTTAACTGTCCAATCAGGAGCCCATAACCAATAGAGTCGAAACTCTCCTAATGCAGACTTTTCTACTGCAGACATTTCTCTTGATTCCGACGTTACAGAACTTCATACAGTCCCAACCTGTTTATTAAATGTATGGTGACATGTTTTTAATGCTCGCGATAATGCGGACATTTGGCTTCGACCCCTTGGTGTCCGTAATACAGAGGTTTGATGATTGTACTCTGGAGTTTTTCGACTATTCCCATTCGGTTCGCTTTTACATTTTTGCAAACATATTCCAAACTTTAAAAGATCTTAAAAGCTAATAAGGTTTATATTCAAAAGAATTTTCTCAAGACAGCTCATGCTCAACAAGTATATATGACCTCACCCTTTTTAAAGTGGACTTAAGATAACCCCCTGGGAAAAGTAAATAAGCATTGTTTTGCGTCACGGTACAATGAATCATTTCCAAGAAACTAGCCTCTGTTCAAAGAATACCTCAAAACCGGTCAAACAGGAAATGTTCTAAGTCCCCCTGCCAATGAACTTGAAGGCAAGACGGGTCGAGGAACGTGGAACTTTCGTGTCCAGTCTTATTTGTGATTACTTTGGGTGCCTGATTTTTTAAGTTTTCTTTCTTATGAGCGCTCTGAAGACAAGGTAATTTGTGATAATGGCTTCGGGAAAAATACTACTTATTGGACTTTTTGTTATTGTTTTCACTCAAGAATTCTCTTCAACTGCAGGTCAGTAACATTATTCATGTGGTTTATAGATAAAATGAATCTGTCATAGCACTGTGGCAGACAAGGCTATAAGCGTTGCACAGATCGCGTCTCCTTTTTGTGGCTATATACCAAAAATTCGAGAGATCTATCTAATAACTTTGACTTTGCTTACAGACAGGAGCGTACCTTTGACCGGACAGAAAATAATGCGGTTACATACTCATGAAAATGTGTTAAGGAATCATCCAATAAGCTAGTTTTCTTTATATGCTGAAAAGCGGACTTCAGTCTCTCACCCTGTCTAGCCACGAAATTACACTTGACTACGATGAGTTGTTATGAAATATGGAGAAACCTTATTATCGTTTCTAGTCACCCAGTGTTTGGTTTAATGCTCAATCACTGGCATCTTGAATCTTCGATCCCTTCTGAGGTGATCATGTAGTGGAAATGCTCAGTGCTTATTATTTTAGATTCTTCGGATACAGACTGGTAACATCTTACGGGTTTGAAGACGAGTTAAACACAGTTGTTACGTTCTTGTCGTGTTGGTTTACAAGACCTAAAAAAATCATTAATTCATGTTGAAAATACAAGGAAGTTAAATCTCTTGAACATATCACCTGATTTTTTCTTTCATTTTTGGGCCTTCCAAAACATGCGAATTTTTGAGGAATTAACAGATCTGCAACACGGTTTGTTTTGTAGCCAGTTTCTGAAGCAACAAACTCGCAATTTGTGATTTTTTAAGACGCCTCGTGTTTGAAACTTCATTAGTTATTTCTACTCTTTTATTATTCAGTTTTTGACACTATCATGCAATTTCTGATCTGATTAAGATAGGATCATAGTTTTCAATGTCATGTTGAGATTACGTATATAACCAACGAAGTTCGGGCATTTCGTTCACGGTGATAACAGTCAGATATTCGACTTGAATGGCCGAACACTGATCCGTGGCAATCATTTTAATTTGGCTCACTACTTTAAAATAGTAAATAAGGGCGCTCCGCTTGCTAGTCTAATAACAATGCTCTCTCAGTCTCTGTTATCGGTCAGTTTTGCGTTGTCCTCTTCTGGAAGAGTCACTAAAATTCTTTGACAATCTTGTAAATGTACCTCACTGATCGGCAAGCCATATGACATCGCTCGTAAATTCAATGACTATTCCCCTCGTCAGTATAAGGTGCATTTACAGATTATATGCCTACAGAAGCTTCCGTCTTTGTTTCTGAAGCCTTTAGTTAGTAGATCGGTGCATTCATTATCGCCAGGTGTTTTTTCCCCTGACTCCTCCTTAATCATTACTTAAGTATTTGCCACAGACTTGTACATTTTGGTTTCGGCTTTGAGCCGCCTGATCAGCTTTCTTTTGCTCATTTTTACCTTTTTACCATGGGCATCCAACGCGAATCATTCTGCTGGAGGGATTGGAATATCTGTTTAAAACAGCTTATTCGTTTCTTTGAACAGTTTTGGCTTGAACTTTTGAAACCGTTAACGAAAATTCTTACCAGTATTTAACATCTTTTGTTTCCTGAGAGATAAAATACGGTTTTAGCCAGTATTAAACGAGGCAACGTAACTTTCGGTAAATGATTTTTATTACTACTGAAATTATTCAGCTATATATATAATATTCTGTTATGTGTTCAAAGCCCCTAATGAATGATATGAAGCAAGATGCGAGCCTACATAATGCCGCTGTCAGTTAACAACGTCATTATGGCGAGGGTTTGACAATGAGTACTTTGTAGGAGCTTCATGTTCCGGTATGTCCCAGACACTAGACGAAGGCTGCACGATCAGTGACGACTGCAGCACGATCACGTGCGAGATAAATTTTGTTGAGAAGCCAATCACATTCAAACTCAAGGTATCAACTGTCATTTTCTATAAATACCCGCACAATATGCTTAAGGTACGGAAAAACGGGCAACAAAAACGTGCAACTTGTTTTGCAACATTGCTGTACAACGAGTTGAACAGCGATGTTACGCGTTTTACCACCCACATCAAACCTGTCTTGCAACAAATCAGGTTGTTAACAGGTTTGAACGTGGGGGGTAAAACGCGCAACATCGCTATTCAACTCGTTTTGCAGCAGTGTTGCAAAACAAGTTGTACGTTTTTTGTGGCTCGTTTTTCCGTACCTTTAAGGATGTAACAGGTTTAAGCCTCATGTTTCAAGGGAGGTTTATGTCTTTTGTTCTACTGATTAACACCAGGCGCTGCAGTCGCTGAACATACTGTGCGTAAACATAATCAGCGCCTCTGGAAACTAAGGCACCCGTACAAGTGGTTCAGTTCTTGTCTTCTTTGGGTTCTGTGGCCTGCATTCCATCTGTTTTCAAATCAGAGTTACGATCGGGGGAAAACAAAGCCTGCGCATTAAAGAGTATTATGGTTTTTCTCACGATTCGTCAATTTCGTGTTGTCCATAACTATTTGTTGTCCATAACTATTAAAAACTTTGTTTGTCTCCGCACCAAATTTTGCATAACTCAGTATTGTTTCCAATTTTTACTGGGTAAAAACAATGCCTTTGCAAAATTCTAGGGGGCGGGGGTAAACAAAGTATAATACGAGCCAGGCAATTCGAAAATGGCGAATGACTTGAGTAAAGTCAAGTAAGTCCAGTTGAATGTCAATTGGATTCAACTCCGCAATGATAACCGACAAAACCCGTGGGTTATTGCTAACATTGGAAGGCCCACGTCACATGGGGAAGAGCCTAATACTTATAATAAGCGAATACAATAGAGTTTGCTTATTATCCGCCATAGTAAATCGAACCCAATCGAACTCAATCGAACTCAATCGAACTCAATCGGTGGATTGAGTTCGATTGAGTTCGGCAATCGAACGAAATCGAACACCACACTTTCAGTGAGTTCGATTTCCGAACAAATCGAATTCAATCGAACAAATCGAACTCAATCGAACTCAATCCGTCTGATTGTGTTCGATTGCGTTCGGAAACCGAACTCAATCGAACA
>BOPM01000753.1:98157-124650 GCA_022179025.1 Porites australiensis
TAAGGGTTCCAGGGCCCAGCGGGAACTCCCCCCCCCGAAAAGTCCCAAAGTACCCCCCCCCCCCCCGGGGTCGACATTACCCACAGTAAACAAACTACACTGCAAGCGGAGGATTTGAAGCTGTAACGCGCGTATTTTTGTTCTTCCTAACACTAACAGAGTCAAATCCAATTCCAGTTTTCAAATTGCTGTCACTTCTCTTTTCAATTCAAAGATAAACTGAGTTATTCATCTTAGTCAACTCCGCGTTCCACAGGTCTCCACACCTTAGTTACGTACCTTACCTAGTACAGACATCACAACTTCCTGTAAACAGGCTTCGTAAATTTAAACAGCTTAAACTCGTTCCTCTCTCTTTCTTTTTAGTTTTTTGCTGTAATCATCTGCACTTGGAAAGAGGTTAGTAAAATTAACCAGACCAGGGCTCCTGAGCAGACTATATAAGTTGGCTGTGCATTAATTATCCGCGGAGAATCACCTAAAGAATCAATGGCACAATATCGTGCAGTACTGCAACAGTGATCTATAAAATTCTCCAACAGGAATAACAATTCGCCGTAAAGCTAACATGAAATACAATTACTTTCTAGGTCTTTCTATGATTATGATTTAGTTCACATCTGATCGTGACAAAATTTTTCCCTTTCGTCAAAAATATTCTGAAGATCTCCTTGATGAAAGTCATGTCAGACTGTGAGATTAATGGACAAAGTCATATGATCTCGTTATAAGCTTGCTTTTCACTTAGCGTAAAAGAACAAAGAATGTTTTTTTTTGTTATACAGGCTAGCTTACAGTACCCTTTCAATCGGATTTCATAGTCGTCATAGTCGTTCATGTAATCAGGCAGCTAGTATCCAGAAATCAGTATAAAATAAGGTATGATTTTCCATTCCTCAGTCATGTCTTCTGAAAACTGGGCGGATCTTTCAGATCCTTAAAAATTGACTCTAGGTGAGATAGTTTTGTAAAGAAAGAGTGGTTAACAGTAACGCACTGTTTAACTCGATCGGGTTAGTATAACACTCTTAAAGTGTAACGGGGCTGACGTTTTTTGTAAATAGAATCATTTGTTTGTAACGTCATTCGCCGGGATTCATTCCATCTGACATAAGCGCATCAGTTCTTGTCCTCAGGATTCCAGCGCCCCTTAAATGGCCTGATTTTCCAGGTTCAAACACCAATATCTGCAGAATTCTGCTTCGCTCAAATTAGATAAGGAATTTTTGCAGGTTAGCCGAGCGGGCACTGGGACTATTCAAAGTTCCAGCCTTCAGAAGCGATCTGTTTCAGTCTGTTTGTAACGTAAGTTTCCCTCCCTGATTTTGTACTTTTAAGTTGTGAAGAGAAGTAAAATAAGAGATGTTTAGGTCTTTCTCCCTTTGGTTAACATTTACAGTTTGTCTAGCTAACAATACAGCTGATAATTTATAATGAACTACATTATATTCTTTCTTCCAGTTAGTGTGCACTGATCACATGAATGTGATCGTGAACACTCAGTGAAATCAACGTCGGTCATCTGCGAAAGGTAAGCTTAATTTTGTTAAGGTTACTTTTATTAATAGGCATTTTCTTGCAAAAAAAAAAAGGTTGTTGCTGGTGGAAAAATTTTTATTTTTGTTTGATGCTTACAAGACAAGTTTTAATTATCATTACTTTATTTTATGGATTACTGCTGTGTGCCGCCAAATTATGCTCGCAATTCAAAGACCATTTGATATCACTTTCAGTCAAATCGTGGAATCGTAGTGAAAAATGTGAGTCAAACTAAAAGGCCAGAGGAGAAGAAGTAACTGCAGGGATCAGTTGTGTTATTTGTGGTTGAATGCATGAGAGATATTAAAATCACCCGTTACGTAAAGAGGTGTTTTAACGTTACCTATATCAATACTACAGGCTCAGTCTATCGGTTACCTCTAATAAGGCTGTAACTGTTGAATGGAGCACATGGAATCCAGATTGGTGCTTAGACAAAATATTATGATCGGATAAATTGGCAAAGAGTTGATTATAGATAATTTTTTCAAATATTTTGCCAGTTATAGAGATAATTTAACTGATATTGGACGATAATTGTCTATGTCGCTTCTTTCGCCACCTGCTTACTTGAATAGAGGAGTAACCCTTGCGGACTTACAATCGCAGGAAATATACCATTAGCTAAAGAACTCTTAAATATAATTGAAATATGAGGTGCAATTAAATCAGCCCAATCAATAATAAGCTAACTAGATATTCCATCTGGACCAGCACCTTAAGATTTTAATATTCAGTTTTTTAAAAAGAGACAACACCTGACTACTATATCAGTGGGGATGAATTTGGAATCTTTAACTTTAAAGGCCAGAGATATTTAAATTCCTGAAAATTGGGGCCATTGCTTAAAGGTATTTTGCAAGCCTGAGTTTCGGGCCAGTTGTGGAGAAGTGATTGTCTAAAAGTGGTTACATTAGTATGTTATAGAAACTCCAAAATAGGCCATTTGCACTATCATGTGACAATGGGTTATAAAATTCTTAAACAAAATAATAGTGATTTGGTTTTTCAAACCCGCACCATTTTCTGAAAATGAGTAAGTTCATAGCTGGTCACATGACCAAAAGGTGATTTTTAAAATTATGAATTACCTCTGTCTGAACACAAATTTGGAACTTAAACTTCAAGGAAAATGTTGAAAAGATGATGTGGTAGCATTTACTGCACATCTGAGTGTAACTATCAAACGTTTAAAGCAAAAAGTAGTTTTGGCCCCCATGTTGGAGGGGCAAGATCATGCCCTCCACCATGGTGGCCAGTGCAAATCACACTACGAAAAATGTATGGCTCATTAACTTTCTTGCCACCCAACTGCAGTATTGCTTGGAAAGAGCTGAAAATTGCACAAATTGCTCAAGGTAATGTGCTCTTTTAACTTTTGAATTTAGTTGGTATAAACAGCCATGGCTTCTATGAGTTAAGTCGTATGCTAATGATAAAAATTGTAAACAATGACGTCAGCAATAATTCGCCTATACCTAAGAGTGCATTTTTGGTCGCCCTAAATCTTTAGGTGGGAATATTAATCTGTCATGAATTGCTTGGTCCCTACAGACACTTGCAAACAATGCATATTGACCTTTGTTAAACAGACCTGGCCTTTCCATAACAAGAACTAGTTGTGGACCCAGGAACTTTCAAACACTGTTTGTATATTGACCTTTCTTGACCTCTGTGAAGTATGTCTGGATGGACACCTCTACTAAAAGTGGACACTAACTAGTCATGGACTGAGGCACTTAAAAACCCTGCATTTTGACCTTTGTGAGGTGTACACCTCCATCTTTTACCTGTAGGTGGACACTTCTCCCGGTCACTGTACAGTGCTGTTGGTGTCCACTAATATAATTATAAGAGGTTTGACTCTTTAAAGATATAGCTTAGTGACATAAAGTAATTTATTGATAATTCATTTTTAATTAAGTTGTTGAAGTTATTTAATGTGGTGATCTTATTAAATTAAATTTACACTCTTTAGGGAAATCTTTAACTGAGACTCAATGGCGCAGCATCAAGACCTAAAAAGAAAAGGAGGTGCTGATCCTGATCATCAGATGTCAAGAAATCATGCCCCTCCTCCTCTGAGTATTGAAGTGCCTAAAATGAGAGATCTTCCAAACAAGTCAAACCCTTGGAGTGATGTCCAGCTTCCTGTTGACATTCTTTTGCTGACAGTTGAAGACTGCGAGTTTTTAGCTTGTTATACTTTCTTGGAAAATTCTTTTAAAAGTTATGACCAGACCCTGGGATATGTGTACTTTAGGGACCATGGGTGAAAGTGGAGAAGAGGTACTGAAAGTTGCTTTGATGAGATGTTATAAAGGTTCTTCTGGTCCAGGTGGCTCTCAAAATGTTATTAAAAATGCAGTGATGAAACTGAGACCAAAGGCTGCTTTTTCCGTTGGCGAATGCATGGGTTTAAAATCACAAGACACTAAGCTAGGAGATGTAGTGGTATCCTCTAAACTGTCAACTGAAGAATTCACAACTCCAGTAAGAAGAAATATTGGCAACCTTAACTTGTTTGTAACTGAAGGCTGGAAGCCACCATTAAAAGATCCAGTAGGTGAAGAAACAGTACAGGTACACCGTGACAGTGACATATTCAGTGGTAGTCAATTCATCACCAAACAACGCCGTATGTCTCAATCACATGTGATTGCAGTTGAAAGAGAAGGGAAAGGTAAGATTATATGCATATTACTATTATAACAATTTGGTGTTAAGCATTAAAATGATTTGAGGTCTATAGAACTCTAACTTGTCCCTCAGCAGCAGCTTGTGACCATGGCAGTATATATAGTGTACAGTACCTAATGTATATTGCCAATTGAGTGATGTTTGACTATGGGACCATTGGTGACAGTGTGATTAGGTTATTGTAGGGTGTAGTATATTATTATATTATTATTGTGCCAGGAACATAAATTATTATTGAGCTTAAAAGATTATGAATTTCAGTCACTACACTGCAGAGAAAAATTCTGAGCTAATTAGCTGTGCTAGATTCTTGTTCACAGTGGACTGAATAAGGATCATTTTTTATATTGTATGGTCTGTTTTTTTTCTTTTCACTAGGACTGTTTGCAGCAGCCCACGATATGAACATTGAATGGGTGATTGTTAAAGGGATATCACATTTTTCTGATGATAGCAACACTCCTGATGAGTCCTGGAAGTCATTTGCTTCCATCATGGCAGCTTCCCTTGTGTCCAACATGTTAAATGATCCTGTTGTTTTTAAACAATGGCCTCACTACGAAGGTATATATATGTCACATCCCACCCTGTACTATTGATTGATTATTAACAGTGATGAATTTTCTCAGGTATGTTTATTTAGACTGGTTGAATATTATCCTTGGTTCAAATTTTTCTCTCTGATTCATACTCAAATCTTACGTTAGCATTAAAATGCCAAATAACAGTTAGAGGCCAGAAGAAACACTTTGTTTTTTGGGCTTTTCAATTTTTATTCCTTTTCTTCTTTACAGACTTGACAGCAAAGAACCAGCTAGAGACAACTGCAAAGCCAGACAAACAGATACCAGCAGCTACAGGTACTATTCTGGTGGTAATTACACTATCCAGGCGTTTTTCCAGTTTAAATGATTGAACACTGCTTTCAGTACTGTATAAGCTTTCGATATAGTTGCTTGTCACATCTAGAGCACAGTTTTTTTCCTTATTACTGTGAGATGTGTCTTTCGCAAGAGAGTAGTCTATTTTTGTCAGGTATTTATAACTCCTTTTTTTCGTTGGAAATTTTGCTGAAAAATGGTGTTTGATCCATTGTCTGGTCATTATCTAGCAAAAAGATCCAAAACTTTCTTAAATGCTTTAAGTCCAACACTACGCTGTCTAATGAATTATATTCCTTAATTATGCTAAAATTATATAAGTATTGTTTTGAAATTGACACAGCCCCTTCAACTTTTCCCTGTTGCTTTTCTCTCCTCCCTACTTCTATCACTTTTCCTGGCCCATTTTTTCTTTATCTTGGGGATTTACTAGGCCACTTTTTGGTGAGACATGTTTTTGGGAAAACATAAAAATATTTAGCATCATAAAATTATTTTGAAGGACTGGAGAGCAGATGGGAAGTGAAACTTCTTGAAAACATTCTGTCTTTGTTTCAGCTGTGTTTGAATTATTTCAATAATTAGCTATAGGCTTAGGAAATCTACAAAACTGAAAATGATGTTGTGAAAGGGGGTCTACTCCCAAACATTTTGATGGTATGGACATAGTCTCAGTCTATCTAGCCACCCACCCACCCACCCACCCACCTACGACTACCTCAACAAAATCCTGTAACCTACAACATGTTCACCATATGAGTCGCCCATAACTCAGTGGTTAGAGCTTTCTGTATCTGGAAGGTTGTGGGCTTTTAGGATTCTGTTCTGAGTATTTTTTTGTTGTACCTAATTGACATTTGTTTCTGTTGGTCATTCATCCATGTGCTGCTTTCTCTTATTAATTTATTCATATTCTTGTAAATTCACGTTTCGTCTGCCCCTCCTGGTAAAGATTGCTAATCAAGTCAATCAACTACTTTATATAAACTGTTAAAAAAAACTTGGAATCGAAGAAAAATCTTTGTTAGCAGATGCTGTATGCCTTGAGGAGTGCCAGAAACAACTGCGATCACTTTATGAAACCAGTAGTAAAGTCAAAATCATCCCATGGGACCAGAACTCTGCTGTTGATATTGACAAGATCTATACAGACTTGTCTTGGGTCATGGATGACAGGACTCCCAGGGGAGTGATAAAAGAAGACCTTCACCACTACACTGAGATATTTGCTCATAGAGAACCTCGTCGTACACCCAAGCGAATTTTGGTTTACGGACAGCCAGGTAAGTGAGTAAATTAAGTAAGAATTGTTTTAATTTAACTGGAGGGTAATTACAACCAAAAACGACAAACAAGAACACGGGAACCACTGGTCTACAGGCATAATTAATCCAGCAATGTGTCAGCTGGTGATGTGCAGTTTTCTTGAGTGTTTTGCTGACATGTACATATTCCAAGTGAGGTAATTTTTTACAATGCTGTCAAACCCAATGGAAAGTTTGGTCTGTTGTTATTATAAATAAATTAAAAGTTTAAACAAAGTTTTTCTGTTAAAGAGTCTGATAATAAACAAGATATTTTATTGGCTTTAGAGCAAAATCAGAATATACAGTGTTGGTGCCAATTATTGTCATAATAATTGCCCCCGCAGGGATTTCGCCCAGAAGGCGAAATCTCGAGGAGGCACTCTAGTAACTCGCGCGTATATTAAGGAAAGTACTTACAGTTGAAATATACAGTCATACAGTCAATATAGAAAAACTCTAGATTTACTTGAACAGGGGCCGCGAGGAATCGGTTGGTAATGATGACGTTTCTATTGTTTGCGCCCGCAAGTACGAAATGGTCCCAGGTTAGGATGACGTAAAACAAAAAATCCCGAAGGGACCGATTACAATTGGTAGATTTTGTGACATTAATTGTGCAGCCATACTTCGATACTCTTTTGCGTTACGTGTTACCAGTGACATTCTGTGGAGCAGCTGTTATGAAAGTTATGGACCAAAAGACACTCCTTAAACGCAGATGAAGTTATAAGGTGCATATAACGGTGTATATTTTAACACTTAGTGAGTTTGCCAGACACGAGTTCATAAATCTTTGATTGGAAACCTTGCCAAACACTCTTTCTCTTTCTTTGACCGGAATAAGACTCGGCCCCAAACAAGCAAGAAGAGTGAATGGTTCAACGGCTAGCTTATCACTAGCAGAGCGATGGACGATTACAGAAATTGGCCGACCATCAAATTCTGTGCTGACTTATTCCCTGCTCACAGATGTTCTTCCGCTATAAAGTTTCAAATAAACCTAGAATGCGCGACCGTGAATTGATCAAACGTCCTTTTAATTTGTAAGGCTTACTTTCCGGCAAATAGCGAAAAATTAAACTTCTAATTAAATCTTTTGTTATGGTTTAAAATAAACTATTCTCGAAACTGAGAATGTTTTGATCAAAGCTGCGTAAATCGAACCGAAACTGTGCATAGAACCTTGCGTTTATTTCCTGTCGATTCATCTCACCTATTGTATGGAATATGTGTGAACATCTTCATTATGAATCGGTATATTTCAAAGAGCTACACAACGAGCAAGAATACTGTTGACCAACAATATACAGAGCGGGCGCAGCTGTAGTGTCAACTATTACTGGTTGTAATAATATTGTGACTCAATTTTATCTGAAATACAAGTTTATTAATGTATGCTAAAAGGATAAAACTAAAATAAAAAATCTTCCGAGGATGAAATTGCACCACTGAACCTTCACAACAGACTAATGACTAGCAGTTTGGCCCAGTTGTTTGAAGGCCGATTAGTGCTAACCTGGGGTTAAATTTGAACCCGGATTTCTTTTCTTTTTATTAAAAGCATTTTCTCAGATAATTTTCGCTATTTTTTCATCGAATTGTAGACAAAAAGAGTTAAACTAAATTTTCTTTGCAACCTTTCATTGCTGAGTTCAACCCTGGATTATCTTCACCCAGCTTTGAACAACCCAGCCCCAAATAGTCTGTGTGGGAAGGATTCATTTCCATTGCCTTTATCATGACTAATTTGGAATAGGTAAATGAGATACCATTAGCGATGAATCTGTAACTCCAATCTTCAATTAAAGCTAAGAATTCCAAAATGCCCCCTTAGAGGCGGGGAAACTTCTTTTTGGCATAACTATAGAGGCAAAGGCCACCCACATGTTGCTCACTCTGCATATAGCAAAAAAAATCTAAGCGTAATTCCGTAAAAAATAATATAAAGTAATTAATACTCTTAAAGTTTTATGAAAATTATACATTTCACATTTCAATATTTTAGATTCCACTTCACGTGACTTCACATGATAAAAGTAAAACAAATCTTTTGACAGTTTGTTGTTATTGTCACCTAGGTATCGGCAAGACTGTTTTCACGAAGAAAGCAACTTTTGACTGGTCCCAGCAGAGATATTCAGAAACATTAGGAGCATTTGATCTTGTCCTTCTGGTGAGATTACGTGATGTTAGTAATCTCCAAGATGTTCCGTCCATTCTGAGGGCTTCTGAAGTGCTGGATAGTAATGGTGCAATTTCCGTACACAACCTGTATGATTACATTTGTCGCCATCAAGAAAAAGTCTTGCTTATCTTGGACGGCTACGATGAGTATGTTTACAATTCAAAAAACGAGTCGCCTGTCTTCAAAATCTGGAAAAAAAGCCAATTAAGAGATTGTTGTGTTGTAATTACTTCACGGGAAATGAAAGCTGAGACGTTGAGAAATTGTAGTGACGCTCAATTCAAAATTGACGGCTTTAATGATCAGCGCCAAGAAGAGTTCGCTCGTAGATTTTTGAAAGGTGATAAAGATATTACAGATTTTTTTATGTATTTACGGCAGCACAACCTAAGTGAGCTAGCTCAAATTCCCCTTCTTTTATTAATGTTATGTTTGCTCTGGACGAACAGAAATCGCGAACAACTACCGACGGAACGCGCGCACATCTTTGACCAGTTTATTGTCAAGACTTTGTTTGATCATCTGCGTGAAAAACAGTCTGCTGAATCAGTGGTTGTTAGAGATTACTCAGATGAATTATACGCATTAGGACGCTTGGCCTTTGAAGCCCTTTTGCAAGGCCAGCTTTATTTCCCTGTTAGTCAGTTACCTGCTGGCTACAGTTTCATCGAGAGACTGATTGAAGTCGGCCTTTTTCAGGTTTTAAATATGGCGAGTTTGAATCCTGAAAAAGGCGTGTACTTTATTCACAAATCCGTTCAAGAATACCTAGCTGGGAATTTTGTGAAAGAAGAGCTGACGTCTAGAAGGACTGAAAGTACCAATTCTCTCTTAAAGTTGGACTCAGTTGAAAACGTCCAAGAGATGTTCGAGGTGTTAAAATTTGCTGCTCAGTTGTCAGAAGAAGCCGCGCGCGAGATTGTGATTCACCTTGGAATGAAGAGCGGACTTGCAGAGTTCAAATTCGACAACGAAACACCGTCACATAAGGAATTGTCAAGAGAACAAAGAAATTTTATTAATCTTTGTAATGGGTTATTTTTCTACTGCTCAGCTGAGACAAGAAAAAACCTCTTTCCTACATTTCTTTCCTCTTTAGGAGGAGTTCTTGTAATTAATGAAGAGCAGCTAAATGTAATCGTACAAGGAAAATTAGCTCAAACTACCGAAACACCCAACTACGTTTTCTTTTCCACTGAAGACCGCCATGAATATACAGAGCAGGACTTAATAATTTTACTACAACAATTAAACGCAGTTATTGTTAGCTGTGTAGGAGAAAAGAAAGCATCAGAATTATTAAGCAACTCAACATGGCGTAGCATAGATGAATTTTTTTTAAAGAAAGAAGAAAACAGCACTCACCTTTATTTAGCTAAAATTTTAAAACATGGACATATAGGCTTTTCTTTTGATATAATTAAGGCACTAATTAGTAAACAAGAGACAATAAAGAAGACAAACATGAATGATGATGAGTCAAGTGAAGAGAGCAGCAGCAGCTGTTGTTCAAAGTGTCATGGTCTCTCCAGAGTTTGGGAGATTGAAGCTCAGTTGGTGAACAGGTCAGATGTGGAACTGCTGATTGAAATGATGCCGTTTATCACCGCTCCACACTGGATATTTGTTGACGGTAAATACGGTGAAGTGTACGATGCTGAGATAACAGAGTCTCTGATGAAGAGCATCCCAGTGACACACAAACTGAAGGACTTAACACTCCGTGCTATCAATGTGACATCATCACCTGCTGTGGAGTTCATCGATAGTTTATTTCAAAAAGCACCAAACTTGGAGTCGCTCGACATGTCATTCAGTCCTCTTCTGGGTGCAGGAGTAGACAGCATCATTAAACATCTCAGCTGCGCTCCTCACCAGAAGAAACTGGTGCTTTGGGGTGTGAAGATGACTCCACAGCAGGTGAAGAATCTGTCATCAGCCAGGAAGCAGCACGGCAACATCACTACACTGTGGTCATACTACGTAAGTTTTCCAATTTTATCGCAATTTGTTTCTTTATTCTTTGTTTAGTATTACAGTTTATTTCTACTCAGCTCTTGCCTTTCGCCATTTTCCTTTCTTTGTCATTTTTATACTCGACAAAACACGAGATTTACTTTAGAAAACCAATCACAAACTGTAGCAGATTCAAAGTATCATTTCAAATTCATTCCTTTCAATTGATTAAACTAAATCCAAAAAAATGTTTTAACCGAGAACAAGTAAATTAATCTGAAGGTGTCTGCACTGTGCAAAATAATGGATCAGCGAGCAGATATGAAATTTCTCTTTGAGTCTGCTTCAACTCGATATGAGCTCACTTAACAAACTTGTGATATATGTACTAGAGATCTTTCACATAACTCCACACGAGAGGGGTTGGGAGAATTCAGACAGTTATGCAAACCCTCGACTTCGTCTCGGGTTTGCATAACTGTCTCGAATTCTCCCAACCCCTCTCGTATTTATATCAGGCTATGCAAATACAGGAAAAAAGTTTTCTATTGCTTTTGTAAAATAAGTTTCCCGAGGAAAAACGCAAAACTCTTTGTATGGCACTGATTAAAAGAGAAATTCTCACCAGTCGCAAAGTCTTGTCCACGAAGTCTTGCACGCGTAATCAGTTCTTGTTTTGCAAAAAGATGCTTTCTAAAATACGGATGTTTCAGCCGACGAAGGAATGGGTAAATAAAGTAAAATTGTCGAGTTTTGAACTTGAGAACTTCTTCAAATTCGTGCTTGCGTGATTAGCGCGCGAAAAGCAAAACATCTTGACGCCACAACCATGTTTACATACTCTCATGACGGGGCGACAGCTGATTGGTTAAATCTTAACACAAGGAATGAGCCTGTCAATAATGATGTGTCACGTTGTTGGATTTTCCCGCGACTCGTTGGCGCACAACGCCAGCATCCCCGCCTTTCCCGCCTCGCTGTTTTGGGTCCACACCTCGTCCACGCCTACTACCTCTTCAAAATGAGCCATTTGCCCACTAAAAAAACCTTTGTATTGATCTTCCTTTTCTTGTTTCCAATTAAACCGATAGCATTGCGGAAAATCAGAATCAGTAGGTTTGTTAGAGAAAATTGAAGGCCAGTAACTTTCTGTTCCCTGTGAAAACGTTTCGGAACCTACAGCTGAGTTATCATCAACAAAATGAGCTTTCAAGACTTTCAAGCGATGGTTTTTGCGAAAAATCTCGTTACTGTAGGACTGCCTCGTTATTCTTCATATATTCGAAGACACTGATTTTAACGATTTTAGCGTTGACTGTATCGGCGATTTTCTTGGGAAGTCTACAGGGTTACTGCTTGCTTTCAAGAGGTGACCGCTCAGACGTCGAGATTAGATTTACAGTAAATATATGGGAAGCAGCTTCTCGGAATTATAGGGTTGGCTGCTTAAAAGAGGGCCGTGTAATAAGAATTTAACTGTATCAGTCTTTTAGTGCTGTACCTGGCTTAAACTTACTAATAGTGGAGTTTTCACCTCGCTTTTTTAAAAATATGTCCCGTGGTCACTTTTCAATGAAGTATATATAGCTATTTCGAGAAAGGTTGTCGGAAAAAGTGCATGCGACAATCCCGAAAGGTATTGGGGGTAGTTTAGAGTTCACTGTTTTTCAAAGAAATTTAGGAGAATGGCACGAGAGTCCATGGGCGTATGTTTGATTACTAAAGGTAAGCAACAAAAGTAGGTTTGATAGCTACAGTGTCCGGAACAGTGTATCGATCATATCTCATATTACCCGCAGGATTGTCGGGTGTACATTTTTCCGACAAATTTTCCCGAAATAGCTTTGAAACAATGTTTACACCTTAAAACCTTATATTCAATGTTTGTTGTTCTGTCGACATTTGTTTTAGGAAAAAAATGGCTACCCAAAACCTGAAGATGAGTGGCCATCAGAAATTGATTGGAAAGGGTGGTACCCCGAACTATTTCCTGATTCATCATCTGAGTTAGAGGACGAACAGGAGCAGGTGAGTCAATGATGTAAGGTCAAAAATACCATAAGTTTTTTTTAAATGTATGTTTATTCTGTTCTGATACTACCATAAATACTGTGGTTAAGGAATATTTTACAAGCTAGAGATTGGGCACATTTTGATGAAGCTTTTTAGTACATAGTTAAACAATATTTTTGTATACTAGGTATAGAACATTTTAGTACTATATGCCATTGATATTTATTTTACGGTAAATATTGTATGGCCACTGCAATGTAATTATTAGTTAGTTAATTTAAAGGCGACGTGAAGAGTAATTTCAATAAGCCATTATTATTATTATTATTATTATTATTATTAAAAGAAGGCGTGGTTTTGCCATTTTTTTGTATTTTAACCGTTTAATTTAAAGTTTTGCCCGTGATTTACTTAGCAAATGTTATTCCTTAACTGTCATCAATTGTACGTGGATCGAGTTCTGTTTTTCTATTCATCGGAAATAATGGAGGAAAATCTTTGCTTATTAATGGATTTGTGAATTGCGTTCAAATTTTAGTAGGATCTAGTCTCTTGTTACGTCAGTAAAAAGAAACTGTTTATAGTTTGTAATTAACGAAGGACGTCAAGGGCATGAAAACCATTACATTCTATCTTTAAACCTCATATTTCTCTACGAAGGACTTTCTTCTGTTTGAAATGTCATGTTTAACATCACGTTATTGCAAAGATTATGAGTAGTAGTTGAGTAATGTGGTTTTTCTTTGTCAGGCTGATTCATTATCTGAATCTGGGGATGAGGAAGAGCGGGTAAGTTATCGACTGTAAAACACAATGCCGGTGTAGTCGAGTGTTTTTCGCGAGTTTTTAATAGTTCATGGGTTGGGTTTTTCTATTATTTACTTTTTCTCGACCATGTTTTATAAGATTTGAAACTTACAATAAATTTTAATTTAATTTGAATTTTCTTAATAACGTGTTGTTTGTTTTTTTTTAAGTTTTATGGTATGACTTTAAACGTTACTCTTCCTAATATCTAAGATTTTTGATACAGATTCACTTTTTTATCAACAAGACTTGCGTCAATTATTTGGTTCCTTTGTCTTGGAAAATAGTGACACTGTTAGAAGATTAGATTTACTGTGGCATTTTCAATTTTTATTGACTTGAAGCAGGACTAAAACTCTCATTGTGTACATGAAAACCGAAATAACGATCCTAAAATATAAGAAATGTATGGTGTATATGGTTAAGTGTGTGATTTGTGGCAGGATGAGAAAGAAATTATCCAGTCTGAAGAAGTAACAGCTGAAGAAATGTCATCATATGAATCAAAGGACAACCAGGGCCAGGTAAGTAATAAGATTTCTACTCTTAAAATTAGTATAGGTAATAGCATGATTAGTAGTGATATTTGGCATAAATATCACGAGTGATATTTCAAAATTGTTATACGTAATTTCACGAGCCGTTAGGTGAGTGAAATTTGAGACAATTTTACAATATTACGAGTGGTATTTATGCCAAATATCACGTACAAATCATGCTATTATTTGTTTATACTACTACCCGCAAAAGGTTTTTAATTTTCACATGTAAGTGTTTCAAATTAAGCTGAAATGCCCCTGCTCAAATTGCACAAATTTCTCATCTAGCAGATTAAACGCTAAAATAAACGACGTGTCGACCATTTCAAGGCATTCTCGAGTGCAACTTCATGAGTAAAATGAATATTTCTGTCATATTATCGTGGACGGTCAATTGAAGCGTTTTGTATAAATGCGACGCACGATGTTCTTGTGATCACAAGATCGCCAAAGGTCATTATAAGGTTTTATGCCGGACTTTGGTCGGTAATCATCTTCACTATATAGTAGTTAGGATGTCTTTGTGGTGAGACGCCTCAAACTTGTTGATAGGACCGTCGTTAATCTTAGCTGGGCTCGAAGGATGTAAGACAATGGCAATAATAAGGTATAAAAATGAAGATAAAAAAAACATAATCGCCATTGATTATTTGGAAACAAGTTGATTGAGGTTATCAATAAACAAAGATGAAACGGGGGGTTGGTTCATAGCCGGGATGGGTTTGACTGGTATGTTTCACTTTAGCTGATTAATGCAATAAGCGGAAAGGGTGCTTAGTATATGAATAAACTATCCATGAGCTAGTTCTTTCCCATATGGGCGCGTCTTAAAAAGGTATTTTGCTGTATTAAGTACCGTATAAAAGTTTTGAAGTGACGTTTCTGAGAAGAACCTCATGTTTTCCTTTGTTTACTTCATAGGAGATGTGCTCACTGACTGAGATTCAAGAGTTGCTTAAATTGGAACACTTGTCCCTTGATGAAGGTTGGTTGTAAACATTGATTTCAAAAATATCTAAATACGATCTTACAATATAACCGTTCGTTTCGGTACTTCTTTTCCGTAGACCCAGAAAACTGAGAAAATAGGGACAATTTGGCATGTCCCTCAGTAAGTGTCCTTAGTACACGTAACCGGGCTCCACTGTATATTGTCTGTTTCTCAGCCAATTCTCAGAAGCTTAGTTATACAAAACAGGTTTTACTATCTTAGAAGAATCTCCAGGAATATAACAGAAAGGAGGAAAAAAGAGGGAAGTGCAGGCGTTAACTGATTTACTATTTACACTTTATAACAAAATGGAAGGAGCCTATTTGGTTCTTAATAGTCTACTTTTTGTGACTCCCCTTGACTACGGACACTACCACTCATTTCGTCTTCCTTACTTGTTCATGTGAGGTTTATATTACAGTAAAATAAAAATGAAAGATTGTGGCTATTGCAATCAAATAAAACGGTCATAGCTAAAAGGTCATAAGGAGGCAAACTGACTCCAACAGGCATACCAACGTGCAAACTGGAAGCCTGTGCCATCATCCAAGCAATTAAACAGGTTTTAAAGAGTTATGAACCTAGAGACAAATCTGTCGTTGTCCGTTTTAACGCCGCAGACCTCATTTAAATCAATTTATTACAATAGAAAGTAAACTGATTTCGTTCCATGAGCTTTGTTCAAAATCTTCAATTAATTTTAGTCTTCTCTATGATTTTAAATCTGGTAAACTTGGTGTGATTGCGATGATGTGCTTATGCGTACATTTTAACCTGCGATGTTGCTTTTTTTTCGCAAAATCAATTTGGGAAGGAGTGGTTGGGTTGCACAGTGAAATTTTGTGGCGTTATAGCAACTCTTTTTAAGCAGGTCTTAAATGGTGACGAAATGAATCGTAAAATTGAATCCTTCCTTACTTTATTTTTCAAATCTAGGTGACGAAGGTCCTCCGCGAAAGAAAACCAAAAGGGAATAGTATAAAGCATAGCGGGTGACTGAAGGTACGCTGAATGATTGAATGTCATAACGTTTATTAAATTTCATTCGTTTTAACAGTACGTAGCACTACAGTTGTATTTTGCTCTATGTGGCACGGTGGATTAAAACTAATTTGTTACGGATCCTTGAGAGAAGTGCGACTGCAGCACAAGCGTATAATTTTTCTTTTGAATGGAATTCTCTGCCTTAATGGTAGCCATTTTTTTTATTCCTATGAACTAAAAAACATTTCCAGTATCATAGTTAATGTAAAAAACCTTCCTATAGATCATTATGCATCATTAAATAACCAGGGGTCAATTTAATAAAACTTTTACGAGTGTAATTTACAAGTGAAACCATTGTAATGTTTTAGTGTCCGTAAACAATGGGCTACACTTATGAATTACACTCTTTATAACCACGTGCACTCACTTGAGTTTTTTTTCTGCTTCTGTCACAAGTATAAGAAATTTATGGAGTTAATTTGGCGATTAACGCCCTGGTTGATTGAATACCAATGAGACACTAGCGACCCCCAGCTTACAGAACTCTGCGCATTACAACCATTTTCATTTTATGAAGTAAACCTAACCGACCGTTTTAAATGAACAAACAAAAAACCGTAGATTATTAAAAGAAAAGTCAGGATCGAGGGTCTTAGATGAAAGCTTCCTTGCGATGCACCTTGGTATGTTGTGTAAGGTTTTCCAAGGAGACATTTTCCCGTGTTAACTTCAGCGGTCAGTGAATGGACTTTTCATGACATATTGCATGAGTGCTTTAAATAATTGCAAAACTAAACCGCATCGTATTGAGGTAGCAGTATACTTAAAGGTCATGAATATGTAATTAGTGGTTTGCGCTGCACTATAATGTCACTTGGGGTGATCCTAATTTTAACTTTATTTCTCTGCAGATGGTCCGGTTTTAGCGGGAGCTCCTATAATTGCTATAGAGTACATTGATCCAGCCACGGTCTGGCACCCTTCGATGAAAACCTCCCTCTTAATTCATGGTTTGCGGGGATCGCCACTGTTTGGCCGGGGGATTGTAACAGTGGTTCTGTTACGTTCTTAGTCTGACCACACTCTTCAGTAATCCCAGGGGTATTTTTTCCTCAATGGAGTGCTGGGCAGGAACTGCCACTACGTAGATTGCAATCGGAAAGTAAAATTTCTAGCGGGACGCATCTCTCTCTGGAATCGCCATTGCCTGGGATGAACAATAGAAGTCCAGTCGTCTTTAAACTCGTACAAAATGTCGACAATCCCTTCGTTGAACAAGCCTTGAATCTGACGCAAGTCTATAAGCGACTAAACTACGGCGCACAAAAACGTTTCAATGATTTCAAATTTTTGTTAACAGCTTATTACAGTAGTACAATCTGGTCACTACTGTAAATAACATTTCATTATTTTTTGACACGAAAAAGTATAAGTAATTGGCATCGAACACGTACTAAATGTAGACAGTCTTTCGAATCAATCTGAAATAAGTCCGTGGGCGACAATATTACTCTGTACATACTTGTTACGGTGTAAGATTTGTACAAATTCTAATCTTTGTGAAGTGTAATCGATTTTTGGTATATTTATTGCTGTAAATAATATTCAATTAAACTTATTGACACAAACAAAACTGTAATTCTGTTGTGTGATCTGTACTGTTATCCTCTTATTGTTTCCGCTTGTATAAAAACAGCATTATCGTATTTGGTGCTTACTGCGGCGCAAGTTATATCAATGTAGGGTCATATATTTACATCACGCGCCTCCCCGCTATGCAGGGTCAATAGTAGTAAAATAAGCTACAAGTAGACACTGCAATTTCCCACGCCTGAGGAAATTTTAAAATACCAAGCGACCTCCACAAAGTTTCGTCAACTTGTTCTCTA
The DNA here is from genome assembly GCA_022179025.1 of Porites australiensis. NCBI lineage: Eukaryota > Metazoa > Cnidaria > Anthozoa > Scleractinia > Poritidae > Porites > Porites australiensis. Next base: position 115,952 of record BOPM01000753.1, read on the forward strand.
CCTTGCTATCTCAGATGGTAAAGCATTGGTTACCCGAAGGATACCAGTTTTTATCCAACCTCATCCCTTCCTTTGTGATTGGTGCTTAAGAATTATGGCGCGCACTTAAGAACGCACGTGGCGCCCGCGAAGAAGGAGAAGACGCGCGTGTATTTCCTCCCTCACACGCGTGCGGTGGGATATTTAAACCGCGAATGGAAAGTGTGTGGCAATTTTTTTGAATGCAGTGGAATTTTCAGAGGCCCATTGTTTAGTACGCGTCTTAGGCGCGCGTTTTATCGTCTTGAAAGTGTGTTTAAAAATAAAACAAAATAACAAGTAAACGTGTAATTTAGCGCGGTGCAGGCCGAAACAAGCCTGTAGCCGCAAAACGACTCTCTCCTCATTTTCATTGCATTCCAGCTGACTGAAAATAATGTGGTTCAGTCCTCTCACTGACTAGAAACACAAACAATATAAAATAACGGCCAGAGGCAGAATTAGACAGCAGATCAAAATACTATGGTACACTTTTACAAATTATCCTTCATGCGCTCCGATGAACAAGTGTTGAAGAATCGAGGGATAAATAATATTGAAGTTTACGACGATGACAGTTTTTTTTCGCGTGTACCGTATATTAGTAAAACCCGACAACTGACTAAAACTTTACAGTAAAGAGAATCAAAATACCTGAAAATGACTGTCGTTCTTGCTCCACCTCTTCTACTGGTAAAGGAAAAACTTGCAAAATTCTTGCCCGACAGCCGCCATTTTGTGTACTCTTGAACTCGAGGTCATCGTGTGGAACTCCGGGTATGTTGCAACTACAAACAAAAAGAATACACCATGTTGTAAAGTCATTACATGTAGTTTTTGCCAAACTGACAAAGGCAATAGTCAGTATGACCTAACGGATACAAAGAGGAAATTAAACTTGCCTATTATTGCGCGTCTTAATACCTCTGAAAATAAGGTTCTGAGCACAAACAACATTTCATCCATAAAACGTGTATTAATTAGGAAGTTTGTCAAGTTTCACATTGTAGTCGTGCAACAACAACGACAAAGAAATAAACAAAGAAACGTGATGCACGTGCAAAGTTGTTTTTTTTTTTGCTAATTAGGCCTTTTGATTTACTTGCAGTGCGCTTTCTTTTGCTTCTAAACGCGATAATAGTTTACTCGCTTAACATTTTTATGCTAGAACGGTAAGTTTCCTTGCATACATGTTTGTGATCGAACTGATGTTAAGCACAGATTTAAGAGATTTCTTCGCAGCGGCTTGAAGCTTATTAATTTGTTTGAGTGTATGATCAGGTATAATCGAGAACTTCGCTGTTAGACTTGGCTAAATCTACATATTGCTTTAGCTATTCTTGGTTTGAACCCACGTGCCAAGGCGGCCATGTTGGATGACAATACAGTAGAATTTTTCATGAAGAATTCACATGAAAATAGAGTTAAGTTCCCAGAGGAAAGAGGTCCTTTGTTCTTTTCATCCAATATGGCGGCCTTGACGTCACTTGCAAACGAGCAATAGTAGGGTGACTGTGAGGAGGCTGGCAGAGACTTTCTTAGAGTCCTTTTTTCTGGGTAATAGGTCGGGGGGGAAAAACTTCCCGCAACTTCGTAAATCGACAAAAAATGTCGAGCTGTTCGCAAATTTTAGGCTAGCTCTGAAACTAACCTAAGTTCCAAGGTATAGCCTTTAACTGTCCAATCAGGACTGTCGAAACTCTCCTTATGCAGACTTTTCTACTGCAGACATTTCTCTTGATTCCGCCGAACGTCATACAGTCCTAACCCGCTTATTAAATGGCATCCTCGGGCGGACCCAGGGGCAGATAGTGGGGGCGAGGGAAAGTCTAAATGGGCGGAAAAATATGGCACGAAATTCTTCGTGCCATATTTTTCCGCCCGTTTAGACTTTCCCTCGCCCCCACTATCTGCCCCTGGGTCTCCGAGGATGATTAAATGGATGCGGACAATTGGCTTCTCCCGGCTTGGTGTCCGTAATAAAGAGGTTTGATGATTGTACTCCGGCGTTTTGCGACTTTTCCCATTCGGTTAGCTTTTAGATTTTGGCAAAAAAAAATTAAGATATTCCAAACTTTAAAAACTAAGGTTTGTATTCAAAAGAATTTCCTCAAAACAGCTCATGCTTAGTATGGCCTGGCCCTTTTTAAAGTGGACTTATTTACGCCTCTGGGAAAAGTAATTAAAGTAAGAATTATTTTGAGTCAATTTTGCGTTACGATTTCCGACAAACTTGCCTCTGTTCAAAGAATACCTCAAAACCGGTCAAACAGGAAATGTTGGAAGTCCCCTTGCCAACGAACTTGAAGGCAAGCAGGGTCGAGGAACGGTGGAACATTCGAGTTCAGTCTTATTCGTGATTACTTTGGGTGCCTGATTTTTAAGTTTTCTTTCTTATGAGCACTCTGAAGACAGGGTAATTTGTGATAATGGCTTTGGGAGAAATCCTACTTATTGGACTTTTTGTTATTGTTTTTACTCAAGAATTCTCTTCAACTGCACGTCAGTAACATTATTCATGCGGTTTATAGATAGAATGAATCTGTCATAGCACTGTGGCATACAAGGCTATAAGCGTTGCACAGATCGCGTCTCTTTTTTTGGCCACCAAAAATTCGAGAGACCTATCTAGTGAAATAACTTTGACTTTGCTTACTGACAGGAGCGTACCTTTCAACGGAGAGAAAATAATGCGGTTACATACTCATGTAAATGTGTTAAGGAATCATCCAATAAACTATTTTCTTTATATGCTGAAAAGCGGACTTCAGTATCTCACCCTGTTGAGCCATGAAATTATACTTGACTACGATGAGTTGTTATGAAATATAGAGAAACTTTATTCTCGTTTCTAGTCACCCAGTGTTTGGTTTAATGCTCAATCACTGGCATCTTGAATCTTCGATCCCTTCTGAGGTGATCTTGCAGCGGAAATGCCCAGTGCTTTATATTTTAGATTCTTATGATACAGCTAGAGGATATTTTAATATCTTACGGGTTTGAAGACGAGTTAAACACAGTTGTTACGTTCTTGTCGTGTTGGTTTACAAGACCTAAAAAATTATTAATTCATGATGAAAATACAAGGAAGTTAAATCGCTTAAACATATCGCCTGATTTTTTATTTCATTTTTGGGCCTTCCAAAACATGCGAATTTTTGAGGAATTAACAGTTCTGCAACATGGTTTGTTTTGTAGCCAGTTTCTGAAGCAACAAACTCGCAATTTGTGACTTTTTAAGACGCCTCGTGTTTGAAACTTCATTAGTTATTTCTATTCTTTTATTATTCAGTTTTTGACACCATCATTTGATTAAGATAGAATCATAGTTTTCAATGTAATGTTGAGATTACGTATATAACCAACGAAGTGCGGGCATTTCGTTCACAGTGATAACAGTTAGATATTCGACTTGAATGGTCGAACACTGATCCGTGGCAATCATTTCAATCAATTCTGACCTGGCTCACTGCTTTAAAATAGTAAATAAAGGCGCTGCTTGCTAGTCTAATAACAATGCTCTCTAAGTCTCTGGTAGCGGTCAGTTTTGCGTTCTCCTCTTCTAGAAGAGTCACTCAAATTCTTTGACAATCTTGTAAATGTACCTCACTGATCGGCAAGCCATGTGACATATCGCTCGTAAATTCAATGACTATTTCCCTCTTTAGTATAGGGTGCATTTACAGATTATATGCTTACAGAAGCTTCCGTCTTTGTTTCTGAAGCCTTTAGTTCAGTAGTAGATCGGTGTATTCATTATCGGCAGGTGTTTTTTCCCCTGACTCCCCCTTAATCATTACTTAAGTATTTGCGACAGACTTGTACATTTTGGTTTTGGCTTTGAGCTGTCTGATCAGTTTTCTTTTGCCCATTTTAGCTTTTTACCATGGGCATCTAACGCGAATCATTCTGCTGGAGGGATTGGAATATCTGTTTAAAACTGCTTACTCGTTTCTTCGAACAGTTGGACTTGAACTTTTGAAACTCAACGAAAATTCTTACCAGTATTTAAAATCTTTTGTTTCCTGAAATAAATTACGGTTTTGGCGAGTATTAAACGGGGCAACGTAACTTTGCGGTATATGATTTTTATCACCACTGAAATTATTCGGCTGTATGATATTTTGTTATGTGTTCAAAGCCCTTAATCACTGATATGAAGCAAGATGCGAGCCTATATAATGCCGCTGTCAGTTAACAAAAGTCATTATGGCGAGGGCTTGACAATGAGTTCTTTGTAGGAGCTTCATGTTCCGGTATGTCCCAGACACTAGACGAAGGCTGCACGATCAGTGACGACTGCAGCACGATCACGTGCAAGATGAATTTTGTTGAGAAGCCAATCACATTCAAACTCAAGGTATCAATTATCATTTTCAGTAAATACCCGCCCAATATGGTTAAGGTACGGAAACACGAGCAACAAAAAACGTGCAACTTGTCTTGCAACATTGCTGCAAAACAAGTTGCACGCTTTTTGTCGCCCGTTTTTCCGTACCTTTAAGGATGTAACAGGTTTAAGCCTCATGTTCCGAGGGAGGTTTATGTCTTTTGTTCTACTGATTAACACCAGATGCAGTCGCTGAACATACCGTGCGTAGACAGCGCCTCTGGAAACTAAGGCACCCGTACAAGCGGTTCAGTTCTTGTCTTCCTTGGGTCCTGAGGCCTGCATTCCATCTGTTTTCAATTCAGAGTTACGATCGGGGCAACACAAAGCCTGCGCATTAAAGAGTATTATGATGTTTTTCGGGATTCGTCAATTTCGTATTGTCCATAACTATTTAACTTTGTATGTCTCCGCACAAAATTTTGCATAACTCAGTATTGTTTCCAATTTTTACTGGGTATAATTAATTACATTCTTCCCAAGAGTGATTCAAAACAATGCCTTTGCAAAATTCTAGGGGGCGCGGGCAAACAAAGTACAATACGGGCCGGGCAATCGAAAATGGCGATTGACTTAAGTAAAGTCAAGTAAGTTAAGTTGAATGTCAATTGGATTCAACTCCGCAATGATAACCGACAAAACCCAGGGGTTATTACTAACATTGTAAGGCCCACGTGACATGGGGAAGAGCTTAATGCTAATAATAAGCGAAAACAATAGATTTTGCTCATTAGCATTAGGTTCGAGTTTTTCTTGCGCCTGGTAAGAACATTAAGAAAGAACAGTTAAAAGAACTTAGTTTTATGAATGGTAAATGAATCGTAATTGATGTCAAAGGTATATTTGCTGTCTCAGTTGTCAGTGACCTTTTAGGGTTAATAAGTTACCATATAAAGGATAAAACTCATATCCAGTATAAACAAATGTACTATCATTCATCACTAAGAAAAACTGGCATTTAATCATTACCAACCAGATTAACAAATGTGATGAACCCGTCACTGTAACGGCCTCTATGAATGTCCCGGATTTGCGTGTCACGTGGTCTCACACTTACACCAGTGATGACATCACTGAAGTACCCGGAATTACTGTATCTTTACCTTCTATTTTCTCGGCTGGAGTGTACGTTCAAGTTCAACTCAAAGACAACGGGGACAGACTACATCTTAAGGCAAGTACTTCATGTAAAGCGACTTGTAATGTAGTGTGACCTCAATTTTAAAAAGGACGTTATGTGACGTCAAACATTACAGACCATTGTAATGGAATTTAAAGTGCAGGACATACTTTAAAAGAGTGAATTCAGCTACTGTATACAATTAAAAGCTTTTAAAATTTTCATATTGTTGGTGCGGTGCTTATTTGGATGCCCCGCCCTTTCGAGATTCGAATATGGTCACGTGTTTCCATCTCACTTGGCCATGTATTTTCCATCAAATCAAAGACAAAGACAGTAGTTCACTGCCTCCAACACTTTGTCTATAGACAACTATTTTAACTACTATTTTAACAACTATCAAAAGCCTGAAAATTTTCTAGAACTCGACATTCACTGCTAATTCAAGTTCATCACCGAGTTTTTATTTCATGTACAACAGAATTTAAAACTAAAGTGAAAATTGGTCGTTTTTGAGCGCTAACTGACATGTACACTAACCCATGCGGCACCCAACATAAATTGTTTAAACGAGTCAAATCCAGAGTTCTCTGATCTGGAGAGGGAGATTCTGCCAGCAGGAAAAATAAAATCAATAAGTTCGAAACAATTTGTTTTTTTTATAGGTGAAGCTACTGGCCGGTGGAAAAGTGTTGGGCAAAGGTGTTTATCCTGTGAAAGTTACTGTGATGGAGGGAGACTTACCGATTTCAACTAACGATTGTGGTGGGTATACTGATCATAATTAAAACTAGAAATGTGTGTAACGCATTCTAGAACTCGCATTCGAAAGGAATAATTTTTACGCTAACAGACTGAACACAGTAATCTTGCATTAAAATTACCCTAAATCAGGAGTTCGAAAGGGAAAGAGGATTTTCGGCGCGTGAGAAGCACGAGAGGCGCGCGAGGAATGAGGGAGGGGGACCTCGCGCCCAAATTCCCTTTCCCTTGCCTTTCGAACGCCACGCAGCCTATCAATTAACTTTCTTTTATGGCACATATATAATTGCTGTTCAGTTATCAGTTACCGATAGGCCAGGAAAGAGTGAAATATTAGAAAAAATATTTTCAAGGCTGTTACCGACTCGGAAGTGACCATATTACTTTGAAACTGCTAACAGTTCTGGAGCAGTAACAGAAAAGGAACGATACTCATAAAATTTAGGGTTAAAAACACAATGTGGTCTATCAGTGTCTGCAAGGAGAGAAGATTTTTACCAGGTCTGTAGTAGGACGATGTCTCACGTATCAACACGTAGATGTAAGAAGCCTAGCGATAAAAAATTTAAAGGTATCAGAGTGCATCTTAAAATCAACACGCTGTCCTGCAGGCAGCCAGTACAGGCCCATTAAAACAGATCCTTTCCCTAAGCAAGGAACGGAGCTTAAAAAAAAAGCAGGCCTTTTCCCACGGTCAAACACTTACCACATTGCCTCAACAAACATATGAATAGATAATCATGTTTCAATCTCGTCTGCAAGGATCCCTTTTTGTCATGCTCAAATATCGGGACGTTCTTTGTGCTGACCAAACAGAAAACGGGATCTGGGCAAGAGAGATTGATCATATTCACTTTTGCAAGAGAAAGTTAGTTACACTGCGCTTGCGTTGTGGGAGTGTGTCAAACAGCTTAAACATTTCGAGAACAAAAAAAATGTCTTGACAACGTTGTGACAACTTTCTGCCAACTTTCAGATGTTCAAGTGGTGGTACGATCTGTCCGATACATCAAAGGCAGCAGTGATTGGTGGACCTTTTTGACGATGAATTTACGACAATATGTTGTGACAAATTTTAAACAGTTTAACCTTTTCTCAATAAGTCGTTACAACGTCTCACAACACTGTTGAGAGGCGGTGTCAAATATTCATAGAATCTGCTGTCTCTATGATGTCGATTATTTATAAACTATGAAGCTGAAGGTGGGTACCATTACTATCTGAGGAGTGTCACATCATTCCTTTTGTTTCCAGTGTCCTGTCCTTGGATGAGGGTAAAAATGGACGGCGAGACCGATATGTAATAGATGTTGTTTGAGGGCGGGCTTAATTTGTTCAAACATATCTTCAAGTAGTGCTGTATCTGTGTTCTTTGTTGTAGGGATGTTCAAGTGGTGGTACGACTTGTCCGATGCTACAAAGGCAGCAGTGATTGGTGGACCTTTATTGGTTATCTGTATTCTTGTCATATACTGTTGCTGCTGCAGGTCCCGCCCAGCAAATCAAGGAGCTGTCCTCGTTACACCCGCAGTTGGCCATACTGCTGTCATGGCAACAAGCACTAACACCACCGCTCACATGCGACAGCTTGTTAATGTTGCTTGAGTGAGCACAGTGGACAAAATTAGTGCCAGGCATGCACAGTTCTTGATAAATTTTGAAGTAGTCATACTCAATATTTGCAGATAGTTTCCGTAGGGAAATAGGAATTAATACTATCAACAAGCTCAGACTGCATCTGCGTATAGGCGCATGTTGCTTGTGCTTGCGTTGTGCGTGTAAACCAGCCTTAAGGTGGATTTTCACCGTCGCCTAATTAATACGTGCTTACTCGCGTAAAAATTACGTGTGTAAATAAATTAGAGGCAATGTATGGAAGGCCACGCGTAAACATAAAAGATAAACCTCGCTCAATTTTTACATTTACGCGGGGCCTTTCATACATTGCCTCTAATTTATTTACACATGTAAATTTTACGTGCGAAAGCACGTAAAAATTATGCGACAGTGGAAATTCACCGCCCTTAAACTTTTAGCCATTTTAAACACCTTAATATTTGGTTTATCCTCATTAGAAAGAACAATTTAGAACTGCCAGCTACTTGTTTTTTATGGTCAATTTTTTGTTTCGTAGTTTCTTACCGAGGGTATGAAAAGTTGGTTGGATTTTCGCTGTGTTGTTTTTCATCGGTTGCCGACCACTTTTCACACTGAATAATATGACACTGCGAACTGGGAACAATTTAAGCTGTGTTTACACTTTACCGGAAAGCTTTTGCGTCGATGCAGGGGTGGATCCAGGATTTTCTTTAGGAGGGGGTGCACTCGTCTCTTGCTCTACTTCCACACTAATAATAGTTTTTTTTTTTTGCAGAATACCAGTTGTATGAGAAAACCGCAGGTCATCTC
>BOPM01000753.1:124831-137007 GCA_022179025.1 Porites australiensis
GGGGGGGGGGGGGGGGGGGGGGGGGGGGGGGGGGGGGGGGGGGGGGGGGGGGGGGGGGGGGGGGGGGGGGGGGGGGGGGGGGGGGGGGGGGGGGGGGGGGGGGGGGGGGGGGGGGGGGGGGGGGTGCGCACCCCCTGCACCCTCCCCCTAGATCCGCCCCTGCGATGGGCATCTGTTCTCACATAATAACGGTGATTAGCTGTGATTGGTCGGCGCCATTTCTGTAACAGAGCGAAGCTGCATTGCGCCGATCTCTAAGGTGGAGAGGATACGTGTTCACACTATATGGGAAAACGTTCCGTTTCGACTCAAAAAGCTTTCTGGTACTGAGTGTGAACATGGCCTTAAATATAACATCTACAGTTGCGAAAAGTCTTATGAGCCAAAACTTGATTCAAAGGCGCACGAGATCATTTGTCTTATTAATTGCTTTGCTTGTTACTTTTACCAGCTTCCTTTGTTGTTGTTGTTGTTGTTGTTGTTGTTGTTGTACCCTTGTTTTCTATGACAGTAGCCATGTTCAGTTTGGAGTTAGACTCGAGTTAGTATAGTTCCCTGTACCGTAGCCGAATAACTTGAGTAGTTTATTAATAACCACTATGAGTATTATCGATCGATCCTTATATTTGAACAACAAGTTTAGGATGTAGTAAAAACTTTACAACGTTTATTAACCATTAGCAATAGCCAGTTTCACCTAAACGATGCGAAAAGAAATCAAACTAGCACACTACGGAATGGTCGTGATCGGAAACTTGAATTTTCTTTCGTTGGCAAAACAGATAGACGCCGTATTAGGCTGACTGCGCGCACTATATAATACCTAAAACAAGGTTTTAGCTAAAAAGTGGGTGACTCTGTGGAACAGTTTTACCGAAGAGCTTACGCAGAATAGGAACACTTAGGCACTTTTAGAAAGAGAGAGACTCACTGGTTTTGAAACAACGGTCAACAAGCTCCTTCGCGGAAATCTTGTAAATAAGGTTTTTAAAGCTATCATTAATCAAGTCTAAATTCATATATTAGATAGTTATTGTATTTTGGTGAAGATTGTACCCTGTCAAAATTAAGTATGAGCATGAGTTGGATGAAGCAAACATTTTCAGTCGGTATATTAATGAAAATTAACGGGGGTTTGAAGATTTACCTCTCACTGTCCAACACTCAGTTCGCCTTAACGCTCACTGGGTTCTCTTTCCCATCTTGACGTAGCTTCCTTCAGGCGAAAGCTGTCATTGGAATTCTGAGGAGTTGTTAATTAATCTTGTCACAACTGGAACACTTTTAAAACTGACTGAGTTCCAGGTGAAACAGTGGTTAGTATCGATTTTGTAAGTTTACAGAGATTCAGGGAGTGTAAATTCGAATGCAAACTTCTTTCTTTGCGGCTGGCAGAGACGTTCTAAAAGTCTGTTTTTCGGTGGGTAACAGGTCAGGAGGAAAAACTTCTCACTACTTCGTCCCTCAAAAAGTCGACCTGCGGGCAAATCTTAGGCTGGCAATGAAACTAACCGTGGATTGTAAGATGCACCGATTCAGGATCCCATAAACAGTCGAAATTCTCCTTATGCACACCTTATCTATTGCAGGTTCTGAGGTAACAAAGTCCTCATACTGTCCCAACCGGTACATTAAACGCATGGCGTGCGACACCTTTTTAAAGCGGACATTTGGCTCCGTCCCTTTAGTGTCCTTATTAAAGAAGTTTGATTGTACTCGTTTTGCGACTACGCCTTTTAGGTTTACGCTTTCAGATTTTCATCAACATATTCCAGACTACAAAGGGGACCAAGGTCTGTAATCAAACGACAATTCTCACGACATCTCGCGGCCTTCCTGGGTGAGTGTCGAATCTACTTAGAGGGTGGGAGACGGTTTGGAAGAAGGCTCCCTCCCCCGACCCCTTTAAGGTAGACATTTCCTCAAAGAGTTTTTAGACTAACCTGTTACAGGTTTCGGTATAAAAAATCGGACAACAGATTAGTAAGGATTCAGAAACTAGATATGAGGAAAGCACGAGAAAGGTCACGTGACAGCTTAAAAATAAGTTCATTTAGAGAGGTTGACACTTGACAGCTTCACGAAGCCGATAACTGAACCTCTCCCTCTACGGGTCCCCAACTGATCTGGAGACACTTTCCAGATCGAAATGTAATTTATCTGAAATGTTGGTTTTTGGATAAAACCGAAGTACCTGAAGAAAACCTCTCACAGCTGAGCAGAGAAGGGAACCTTACAACAAACTCATCCCGCATAACAGAGAGCTTATGCAATTACAACCGAGCAAAACAAGAATTCTGCACGTGCAGTAAAGTTTTTGGTACATTTCTTCCCCGCCATGAGACAACTACGAGGTGAAATTTCACTTTTTATGCCGGAAAGAAATCAACACAAGTCGACGACTTTTTTTTCCTTTTTCTGAACTGACTTGAATACGGACAATCCTTTTTGAGGCATGAAACAGTGAATGGTGGTGATCGGAAACGGGAATTTCTATCCGTGGCAAAACAGACTCTCATATTGAATAGCTGTCAACTATAGTCGAGTCTGTTAGATATCGCGTGACCTTAATTACTGAAGCACCTCGTTCCCAGACGTTAACGTCATTCCCAAAAATTATTGCATAACGCAGCTGTGCCACGAGGCAATGTGCACTTCACATCTTCTCATCCTATGACACGGACGCTCCACTTCTGGTTCCCGAACACAGGTTTGTTTAATACATGATTTCTTTATTTGGATTTTAAGGCATTCTGTATTAATAACTATATGCCGAGGTGTGCTGCTTTTGTAAAGAACGTCAATGTTGTATAAGTATGTTAAGCTTGGCTGACTTGCTTGCATTATCAGATCGTTTATGTTCACTGCTTCGTGGCAGTGATTTCAAACTCTGATAAACTGAGACTATCATTTTCGTCTGTTCCTGAAGCGCAGGTATGCAAGAGCCTCAATGCCTCCATTGTTTGGCGTTTTTAACTCTCTATAGAAAGGTCTAGAAAGTCGCGAGGACAGGAATCGGCAGCCTTTATCTTTCTCCATTTTCACAGTTTTTGGGTTTAGTAATATCTAGTTTCCACTAACGACGTATTTTAGGCTTTAAATGTACACATTAATTATAAAGACTTGATAACGGTGAAACATTTCGCTCATAAAAAAACATAACAATAGGCTTTTTAAGGTGCAAGCATATGAACGCTATTTATGGTAAGTTTCGAAAATTATGTCATATTTGTCATATCGCTTCATGATCAGTCCAATGGTCGCCGGTTACCGTCTGCAGTGTAGGCAGTGAAGTTCACCGAGAAAAATGAATTAGCTAAGATAACATGACATAGAACTGCTGTGTTTCTGACTCTTTTTCGCTAAAATTGCTCGACTTCTGGAAAATAATTCACAAGATTCGCGTGAATTATCCCATTATCTTTGAGACGCGACGGATGTAGGATCCACCCACCCACTGCTCACGCGATATTTCTCTTCTGCCTGATCCATCACTTGTTCTCTCATACTTTTAGCGTCTTCACTAAAAATTTCACTTTGCTTCAAGTTGGAAAATGTCTACGCGAAAATTGAGCATTAAAATTGCCATGAGCTCGGGATCATTTTTCATCTGCCAGCTCAACGCATTGAATTGAAAAACAGGAAGTACGCATCGTGTAACGCAAAGCGAGCACTTTAAAAAAGTAGTATTTCGCGCTAGTTTTTAGTTCATAGACTTTCTGTAAGGCTCGCGGCTGGTTTTCTCAGTAATCGCTCTTCATATAAAGGTTTGTTATCGATTTTTTATCTTCTTAGTGTTTAAGGCATTTCAAACAAACTGAAGATCAACTTTTGTGCGTAGTATGCTGCACTCAACAGTGAATTATCTCAGGAGTAGCTCAGTAGACAGCCGCACCCAACTACTCATAAATCTCAGTCAATTTCTATTTCATCCAAAGCGATCGTTCACATGAGTATTTTCTCTTCGATTTTTGGTTTCTTCTTCACGATTTTATAATTTACTTCAAGTGAAACTGAGAAATTTTCTAACAAGTCGGACTCCCCATCAAGGAAGACGTGAAGGTATTGGCGATGGCGTCATGTCTTGACCTTGAATAATTAGATCTCTGTTTCTTCTTCTGAACACACAGCACCAACATTGTGTTTAGATGTGTATTCATTAAGTAATAACATGTACTCTAAATGGATGTACTCTAAATTGGTTATTGCTCATGAGTTAAATCGTGTGACTCTGAGATCCGAATGAATAGTGTAGTCCTTAACATCAACATAATGCGCTTCTACCGAGGAATGCGGAATCCATTTCAATCACAATCAATTGTTTCTTTTATAGGAAAGAATCGCGTTACTTGACTACGAGCAAGGACCCGCTCTGAGCTTCGTTTTCTCTAACGACTTCCTCCATAGAGTTTAAAGGTTTGTTTTAGATTTTTAAACTTTATTTTTAGCCATTTAGAGCTCTTTTATTTGGAGTGCCACAGTCGTTTCTCCGCTGTGTATTCCTGTGATCTCTAACAAGAGATCTGCAGGAGAGCAACGCGCGTATTTTTGATCTACCCAACACTAAGAGAATAAAACCTTCCGATTTTCAATTTGCGGTCACTTCACATTTGAATTCAAAGATAAAGAGTTATTCATCTTACGTCAAGTCCGCGTTCCACGCCTTAAAGACGCGCGTACCTAGTACAGACAGTACAACTTCCTATAAACAGGCAATTTAAATAGCTTAAACCGCGGCTTTCGTCTCTCTTTCTGTTTAGTTTTATGCTGTAATCATCTGCACTTGGAAAGAGGTTTGTAATTTTACATTACACATTCTTATTAGTTTTTAATCATAGAGGACAATTTGACCAGTCCAGGAGGGCTCCTCTTGAAGTCATGTCAGACTGCCAGATTTCGATATCATATGATCTCGTTATAAGTTAGTGTAAAAGACCAAAGAGTGCTTTTTTTTTGTTATACAGGCTAGCTTACAGTACCCTTTCAATCGGATTTCATAGTCTTTCATGTAATCAGGCAGCCAGTATCCAGAGGCCAGTATAAAATAAGGCATGATTTTCCATTCCTCAGTCGTGTCTTCTGAAAACTGGGCGGATTGAGATCTTTAAAAATTGGCTCTTACGGTGAGATAGTTTTATACAGATCAGAGTAATAAGAACAAACTAACAGACTGTTTAACTCGATCGGGTGACAAAGTGTAACGGGGCTGACGCTTTATGTAAATAGAATCATTTGGTTGTAACGTCGTTCGGGAGTCATTCCATTTGACATAAGTGCATCAGTTCTTGTCGTCAGGAGTTCAGCAATAGATATACAAAACTGCTTAATTTTTTAATATGAAATACAGAGAAAGAAGATAATAGAAGTAGTCTAACTATTGCAGCGCTTCTTAAATCGCGTGATTTTCCAGTTGATTTTCCAGGTTCAACCACCAATATCTGCAGGATTCTGCTTCGCTCAAATTAAAATACCATAAAATTCCGAAAATAAGCCCCGGGGCTTATATTTTTCAAAAGCGAGGGGCTTATTTTTGGAGGGGCTTATCTACGGAGGGAAATTTGCGTTTCAAAATCGATTGGGCTAGCCTTACAGTTAGAAGGAAATTTACCGTTTATGCTTCGTTTTACTCTGTATTTGAGCGCAATTTTCCAAGTACAAGCTCCCGGGGGGCTTATATTTGAAGGGGCGATTTAACGGAGGGTTTTTGCGTTACTGGTTTGGGGGGCTTATATTTTGAGGGGCTTATTTTCGGAATCTGACGGTCACGAATTTTTGCAGGTTAACCGAGCGGGCACTGGGACTATACACAGTGAAGATTTTCGAAGATATCCAGCCTTCAGAAGTGTTCTGTTTCAGTCTGTTCGTAAGGTAAGTTTCCCTCCCTGATTTGCATGTAAGTTGTGAAGAAAAGTAAAATAAAAGATGTTTAGGTCTTTCTCCCTTCGGTTAACATTTACTCTTTGTTTAGCTAACAATCTAATGAACTAAATTCTTTCTTCCAGATCGTGTGCACTGATCACATGGTGAGGTGATCGTGAACACTCAGTGAAATCAACATCGCAGTCATCTGGGAAAGGTAAGCTTAAGCTTGTTATAATTACTTCTATTAATAGGCATTTTCTTGTAAAAAAAAAGGTTGCTGCTGGTGGAAAAATTGTTATTTTTGTTTGATGCTCGCAAGACAAGTTTAATCACTACATCATTTTATGCACTGCTGTAGTGTGCCGCCAAATTATGGCAAAGACCATTTGATATCTCTTTTAGTCAAATCGTGGAATCGTAGTGAAATGTAAGGCAAAAAAAAAGGCAAGAGCAGATGAACTAACTGTAGGGATCACTTGTGTTATTTGAGGTTGAATCAGAAATATTAAAATCACCCGTTACGTAAAAAGGTGTTAAGTGCATGATATTTTGTTCAGTTTTGTAGGCCTGTTACCAAGATTCTGAAGATGTCACCACCAGTGATAACACAAGATTAAAGTTATCCTCCAGAAAGTATGTTTATATTCTCTGTGACCTCTGCTGTAAGTGTGTTTTGATGTAGATATGATATATCTCTGAACCAGATAATTATTTTGGGCAGTTTCCCCTTGGGGCAGGGGGGTGGGTACTCTGTATAATGGCCAAGCGGAGGAGGTTGTGCTCAGTACCCTATAGGCGTGCGAGCTACCATATAGCACGCTGCAGTTGTCAAAATGTAATTGGTGGCTGCAATAGACAGCATACAAGGTGGGAGGGAGCAAACAATGATTGATAGGTTACCAGACGCAATTTTCTTTGATATAGTGTACTACAGTGTCAACATGGTTTTTGCATGTTAGATTTTCATCAATAAGCACGCCAAGAGACTTAGAGGAATGAGAATGTTTGATCGGAACATTATTTATTTTAAGGAAGGCAGAGCAGGTAAATTATTTAGCTTTGGCCTTGAGCCGTTTAATTTGAATTTAGTTTTAGTCATATATATAACATTAATTTATTTGCGATAAGCCACTGAGCGTTTAATGTTGAGCAAGTCTTCATTAAGGAAAGTCTGAATGGAGTGGATATTGCCATTCAAATAAGTCAGATGGGTATACATACATTCTTTGTTCAGAATGAAACAGACAATTCAAGGGCAAATCATTGATGTATAGCAAAAACAGTAGAGGCCCTGATATTGTCTTGGGGAATACCACACATGAGGATGCAGCATTCTGAAAGGAAACCATTGACAAGACATTTCTGAGTATGATTATGTAAAAAAAGGAGGAAAAACATTTATGGGTAACACCTGATATACCACAAAGACGTAATTTAGACAATAGGATATATCATGATCGACTGTGTCAAACGCTTTCTTAAGGTCAAGAAAAGCAACAGCGTGAACGTTACCTATATCAATATTGCAGGCCTCTAATAAGGCTGTAACTGATGAATGGAGCACATGGAATCCAGATTGGTGCTTAGAGAAAATATTATGATCTGATTATTGGTAAAGAGTTGATAATAGATTATGCTTTCAAATACTTTGCCAATGGATAGAGATAACTGATATTGGACGATAATTGTCTATGTGGCTTCTTTCGTTGCTTACTTGAATAGGGGAGCTAGTAACCCTTGCGGACTTTCAATCGTCAGGAAATAATATACCATATTAGCTAAAGAACTATTAAATATATTATTTAAATATGAGGTGCAATTAAATCAGCACAATCAATAATATTAGCTGACTAGATATTCCATCTGGACCAGCACCTTTAGATTTGTTCAGTTTTTTAAAAAGAGACAACACCTGATTACTATCAGTGGGGATGAATTTGGAATCTTTCGCTTTAAGGCCAGAGATGTTTAAATTCCTGAAAACTGGGGCCATTGTTTAAAGGTATTTTGCAAGCCTGAGTTTTGGGCCAATTAATTGTAGAGAAGTGATCATCAAAAGTGTTTGACAAAGCAGTTGAATTAGTCATAGAAACTCCATTCGGACTTAATTCCTTAACAGAAGACCTGCTGGATTTATGAGAAGTAAGCTCATTGATGACCTGCCACGTTTTATGCAGGTTGCCATCAAATTCGCTAAATTTGTTTTTATAAAAATAATAAAAAGCCTGTTTGATTTCAGCATTGACTTTGTTATGCATTCTTTTACAAAGCAGACCCAGCTGTGTGGATCATTGAACCTAATTGCTTAAAGTGCCTTATCAGCAGTTAAAAAGGGATCATGCAACGTTCTAAACTAGGTATGTGAAAGGGGTTGTACCATATTTTGTCAAAAGAAGGTATAGGAAAGGGTAACCTTTTCTGTCGGTGTAAAAGATCGAAAAGTGTTTTTTTGTTATAGGCTAACTTCCTGTGCACTTTCGATACGATTTCATGGTCTTTCATACAATCAGGCAGCCAGAAGCAAGTACTGATCGAGGTAATGATTTCCATTCCTACGTTTATGTCTAGTTTATGGTTAAACTTCTGATGTCTTTGGGCGGGTTTTTCAGATCTTTAAGAATATATGATTATGGTTAAGGTGCAAAATATTTGTGAAGAGCAGAGTAGTTAAAAAACTAACGGACTAAAAAAGCTTGATCAGGTATAAAACTCTTTAAAGTGTATTCCCGGGGCTGACGCTTAAAAAAGAATCACGTGTTTGTATTAACGTTGTTCGATAATCATTCCATCTGACATAAGGGTATGGTTTCTTGTCCTCAAGCAGGAGTTCAGTGAATAGATATAAACTAAGAGCAGTGAGGATAAAGCTCATAAACTGCTTAATTTCTAAAGATGAAATGGATACAGAGAAAGATGATAATGGAAGCAGTCTAACTATTGCAGTGCCCCTAAAATAAATCGCGTGATTTCCAGGTTCAGCACGAATTATATGACAATTGTATTTAAAAACTGCTTCTCATTTAGAGAAGTGATCATCGAAAGTGTTTGACAAAGAGGTTGAATTAGTCATGGAAACTCGATCCATTCAGACTTAATTCCTTAACAGAAGACCTGCCGGATTTATGAGAAGTATTAGCTCATTGATGACCTGCCACGTTTTATGCAGTTTGCCATCAAATTCGCTAAATTTGTTTTTATAAAATAATAAAAAGCCTGTTTGATTTCAGCATTGACTTTGTTATGCATTCTTTTACAAAGCAGACCCAGCTGTGTGGATCAATTTGGACCTGATTGCTTAAAGTGCCTTATCAGCAGTTAAAAAGGGATACAAAGTTCAAAACTAGGTATGCGAAAGGGGTACATTATTTGTCAAAAGAAGGTAGATGAAAGGAGTACCTTTTCTGTCAAAATGGTATTTCATAGCTGGGTAAGGGGTTGGACCTTGGGGTGGAGCCTCCCATAGAACTTTGTTCAGTACCCCCTTCCCGCCCCTAGGGGGAATCCATGGGGTTGTTGTAGTAATTTGCATGGCTTCAAAATAGGATTATATCTCATATTTTGACGTCATCTTTACCATCTTTTTAGATATTATTTTCAGGATTTTATGTCAGTTGAATTAAACACATACAATAAGTTAGATGGTGTGAAGCCATCAAAGGAAAAGGTAATTTAGCTGAGTTTATTAAGTTGATTGCAGTAAAATGGTAAAGGTAGTTAAGCTTGTAAAGCTTTCTTGCATCACTAGAGAATTATACCATTACCTTACTTTTAATTTATATAGATGCATTCATTAAAATAATATATGGTCCATTCCACATGAGAAAAGAAAAAATGACCATTTTAAAATAAAGTACTCAGCCTTGGATTTTAAGTGCACAGCCAAAATACATTAAAGGACCGAAGTTTCAAAAATCATCAGAACATAAGTGCAGATCCATCATTTGATACTGAGGGGGGTACCCAAAGTAAGCAACTACTAAAAGACTCATATTCCGGTAATAATGAATGCAATAATCTTTTAACCATAATTCAAACAACTGAGTTCATGAAGATCAAATCTAACATCAAATGTTTAGTTTAACCAATTAAAGCTCTCCATTAAAAACCACAGTATTTTCAACTTACATTTTTTCAGAGAAATCAGTGACTGCCAAAACTATTGACATGGACGTTATGATGTTTTCTCTCCGCACAGCTGTTGTGTAACCCCAAGACAAAAAATAACAAAGAGGCTTTTTTATTTGACCTGCAAGTAAAATACATCTGTGAAAATGGCAAAACCAATCAGTTCCAAAAGGACACAAAAAAATTTGATGTTAAATTTCTCATACTTCAGTTCATGGATGTTAACTTTCATGGACGTTACATCATGACAACAATTAAATAATGCAGGAAGCTCACTAATAATTGCCTAAAAAGCCTGGTTCTAATATTAATTTGTTCTATAACAATAATAATGTATTTTCAGCATTGCTGAATATTATTATGGAGTTAAAGAGAGCACTCAGAATCTTTTTGGAGACAATAGTGAATTATTATAAGGACAACATTATTAATAATATTACTGACAATAGTCAACAAAAATGTCAAGTGTAAGTTACTTCATCTTTTAAGGTATAAACATATCAAATCGTCAATATATTGTAGCTCTCTGGAAACTTCTAAACTGCCTACAGTCTCTAAAATTTGAGAACTTAATGTGGAACTGGAAGATACTCTAATTAATAGACCAAGTATCAAATGTATCCATTTTTCATTGCAATGCTGAGAAAGAGCTTAAACAAGCTCTTCTTTTAAAAACTCCAAGCTTTTCTTTTAAAAACACCTTTTCTACAGGCAGCTCCTTTGAAATTTTAAATCATAGAAAAAAACATACATGAAGATCAGCTTAAAGATGAGTCACAAACATTTACTTGGTGACTTTTTAATATGTTTTTTCATTAGCAAGGTGAAAATTCAAAGGAAATATAAAGCCTATTTCAAAACTAATGGCCAGTTTTCTTGTTTGTAGGAAAGAAAGAAGGTACAGGGAATTTACATTTTTGACATCACTGATTTCTTTATCTTTGTTACTCACTGTAACGCTTAACGTCCATGATCCGAAATGTAACATCCACGACAGTGTTTTGCCATCAAGCAAAGAGGGCACTGACGTCATAAAAGAAATATTTATCACTTTGTTATTGTAGTATCACTATTTACCTAAAAAACAATATAATTTGTTTTTAGTTATGCTTGCAGAATTCACAGGAATTTAATGTTTAATATTTGCACTATAAGAACATGGTTTCTTTGGCATTGTAACATCCATGACAGCTCAAGATGAGTTTATTTAAATATATAAATTTTTGCATAAGAGTAATTTTGATGAGTTTTTCACTCAACATGCAACTAGCACCTGTCTGTCATAAACAAAGTGAAAGGGAAAAAATGGTTGTTTGTTATTATGTATCTGTTCTAATAATTTTTGTCTAACCACACTCGTGCAAATGTATATATATATAATATCCATGATCGCGAAATGACCCATATACTATTGATCACAGTACAGTACACAGTAAAATGGTACAGGCCAGAAACTGTCAACATTCCAAACATTTCGTGCATAATTCTAGAGTATACCATTGCCTTAATCACTATTTGTATGAACCTCTTATGTGGGTAATCTTTTAGAGGATGGTTACAGCTTGCAATTTAAACTGTGAACGCAGGGTAATGTCAGAACAGCAACCGCAAGAAGATTTATTCCAAAAAATGAATGTAGTTTTGCGAGGTTAAAAATTCTACAACAGCATGTAACTCAGTAAAGTTACAAGACCTCCACCAACTTGAATAAAGACTGCCTCGATCCGCCACACTTGACGAAACGTGACTAACGTCAAACTGTTTGCTTGTGAAAACTAGTTAAACCTTCGCTCGGACTCGCCTACTTAAATACTTTCACAGTAAGATTCTAGAACTTTCTAAATACTTTAATTTCATTATAGAAAGATTACAAAATATGCTGCTTTAGAAACACTTACACAAGAACCTAAAATAAACAAACTATGAACTCTCGCGAGGCTTCTAGAAAGTCACTCTCTATTTTTAGTAACAACCTCTCTAATACATGGTACAGTCAAACCTTTGGTAGTAATGGTTCGACTCTCTTCTAAGCATAGACTTAGTCATGGTCCCAGTCACTAATACTTAATTTTTGGTTGACCTTCCTTTAAGTGGGAATCTCTCACAAATTGCTTGGCCCCTGCAGACACTCACGATCACTGCATAATTGACCTTTGTGAAACGGACCCCTAATTCCACAGCAAGAACTA
>BOPM01000753.1:137017-162773 GCA_022179025.1 Porites australiensis
GCTCAAAATTCTGAGCTAATTAGCTGTGCTAGATTCTTGTTCACAGAGGATTGAATATTAGGATGCATCGCCTATTTTTTCTTCCCACTTACAGGACTGTTTGCTGCAGCTCATGATATGAACATTGAATGGGTGATTGTTAAAGGGATATCACATTTTTCCGATGATAGCAACACTTCTGATAAGTCCTGGAAGTCTTTTGCTTCCATCATGGCAGCTTCTCTTGTGTCCAACATGTTAAATGATCCAGTTGTTTTTAAAGAATGGCCTCACTATGAAGGTATGCGACATCCCTGTTCTAATGAGTGGTAATAAATAAATTATTAATAGTGATGAATTTTCTGTTCAGATAATTATTTTTGTGTTGGCTGGTTCAATATTATCCTTGAAAACGATTGTCAAACGACGGCCTGCAAATAATATCAGTAGATGAAGTAACTTTTCTCCGAAAGCATACTGTATAAGTTTTTTTTGAGTTAGTTAAACTAACGAGAATAAACGCCTCCTATCTATTAAATGCCCCCAGTGGTTCAAGTTTTTCTCTCTGTTTGAAACTCAAATACATATAATATTAAAATACCAAATAACAAAGACCAAAAGTAAAATTTGTTTTGAGGGGAGTTTTAATTTATAATTAACACTTTTTTCTTCATAGACTTGACAGCAAAGAATCAGCCAGAGACAACCACAGAGCCAGACAAACAGATACCAGGTACTATTCCATCAATGTAATTACACTATAAATCCAGGAGTTTTTTCAGATTAAATGATTGAACACTGGAGTTTCACTTATATAAACATTGATCTTTTAAAGTTGTTTGTCACATCTGAGCCCTCTTGCACTTTTTTTATTTACAAATAATATTGCAGTAAGAC
This sequence comes from Porites australiensis, assembly GCA_022179025.1. Lineage (NCBI taxonomy): Eukaryota > Metazoa > Cnidaria > Anthozoa > Scleractinia > Poritidae > Porites > Porites australiensis. Next base: position 137,894 of record BOPM01000753.1, read on the forward strand.
AGGTCTTTGCCAAAGAGAGCAGTCTCTTTTTGTCTGATATTTAATTCCTTCCACCCCTCAAAAAAGAATTTGCTGACAAATGCCGTTTGAAGCCAGTCAGACGGCTTTCTGGTCAGTATCTGGCCAAAAAGAACCAAAACTGACCAAAATACTGTATTTCCTCAAATAACAGCCGGGGCAATTATTTCTTTTTTCGCCTCAATAGGGGGCAATTATTTGAGGGAGGCGATCATTTCAAATATTGCTCACTGGAAGTCGTACCCTAAATATTTTGTTTTATTATCCCATTAAATAAAAAAATTATCACATCTGAATAAACTGATCAATATGGGCTTTTTAAGTGTTCCAAATTTGGTTCCTTGATTGTAATTTTAAGAGTTTGAATTGTCACTGATCAGTTTTGCTGGATCAGATTCCACTTCAACTTGACAGGAAGTTGATAAAAGAAAGTAAAGATGGCATGAGGGGTGGGGAGGGGGGTGATTATTTGAGGGAGGTGATTATTTTAAATATTTCCATCAAAGGGGGGCAATTATTCAATAGAGGCGATTACTCGAGGGATGGCTATTATTCAAGGAAATGCGGTGCTTTAAAATCAAACACCATGTACAATGCCTTTTGTTCCTTATGCTAATTATTAATGTCAGTTTTGTTTTGAAAAGTGACACAAACCACTCAACTTTTCCCTTTTCGCTTCCTTGCCCCGTGTTTTCTCTTAATGTTGGACATTAACTAAGGCTTCATTTTGGTGAGACAGACATTGTTTTAAGTGAAACAAGGTTCCCTTATCTTCTTAAAAACCCTGGGGGGGGGCGGGGACTTTAGGAATTTCTGGGTGGGGATGTGCCGCTGGGACCCTCGAACCCTTAACCTTTACCAGAGCTAGTTCAGCTGAATTTTGCTACCCTATACTAGAGTTAACTCCCCAAATCCCCCTATCCTAGAGTAGCTGTTTCCCTTGTCCAGATAAAATCTTGAACCAACTGATCAGTTTCGTGAAAAATGTTACCCTATTCTAGACCCAAACGCTCTGATTTATATACCCTATCCTAGAGTAAACTGCCTGAAAACCATACCCTTCACAGCGGAATGGCAGTACCCCCCCCCCCCCCACCCCGGGTGAAAACCTACTCGTCTTTGTTTCAGTTGTCTTTAAGTTATGTGTAAAGGCCTCCATTAATTTAGGAATTGCCCAATTCAATTGATAGTGATGTTGCGGAAGGGGGTCCACTTCCAAACTTTCCACTGGTACGGTATATTCTATTGTCATCCACCAAACCCCACTAAAAAGATTATAAAAGGAAAGATCAGTAAGACTTGCTTGCTGATTTAAATCCACTGGACAATATCAAATGATCACTGGCTCATTCCTCGTGCTGTTTCCTTTCATTAATTTGTATTATTTTATTCATGATATTTCTGCAAATTGACTGTCCACTCCTCTTGTAAAAAATATATAGTTATTTAAAAATTTTCTTGGAAATGATAAAAAATTCTTGATAATAGATTCTGTATGCCTTGAGGAGTGCCAGAAACAGCTGCGATCACTTTATGAAACCAGTAGTAAAGTCAGAATCATTCCATGGGACCAGAACTCTGCTGTTGATATTGACAAGATCTACACAGACTTGTCTTGGGTCATGGATGACAGGACACCCAGGGGAGTGATACAAGAAAAGCTTGACCACTACACTGAGATTTTTGCTCACAGAGAACCTCGTCGTGCACCCAAGCGAATTTTGGTTTATGGACAACCAGGTAAGTGCATGAGTGAATGAAGTAAAAAATTTAATTGTCTTAATTTAACTCACAAGAGGATAAAATATAAGTACATGCAAAAGTCACATACAATAACAGTAACACAGAAACCATTGGTCCACTGGCATTAAATTAATCGACACAAGGTGTTAGCAAATGCATTGTATCAGCTAGTGATGTGCAGGTCTGTTGAGAGTTTTGCTGACATATTGTACATTCCAAGTGGTATAGATTGTTACCATGCTGTCAAACCAAATGTAGCGTTTGGTCTGTTGCTGTTATAAAAAAATAGAAGTTAAAAAACAAAGTTTTTCTGTTAATCAGTCTGATAATAAACAATATATTTATTGGCTTTACATAGCAATCATGACATACACTCTAGGCTCCAATTTAGTGTCGTAAATTATAATGGTTAAAATATTGTGACTCAATTTTATCTAAAATTCAAGTTTATTTAATACCGAGAGCTAAAAAAATAAAACTAAAAAGAAATCTTCCAAGGATAAAATCGCACCAAATTAAAGCTTTGCCACAATCGACTGATGACTGGCAGTTTGGCCCAGTTGGTTGAAGGCTGATCAGTGCTTGCAAGCAACCTGGGGTAAATTTTGTCTCAAGATCTGGATCTGCCACTGTTAACCTGGGTTTCTTTTTGTTTTTAATTATCAAAAGCATTTTCTTGGATTTTTCTCTATTCTTTTTAGATGATCTAATCATCAAATTTTAGACAAAAAGAATTACTCGGTAAACTAAAATTTGGTATTTAAGCTTTCGTGTCTGAATTCAAATTTTGCGCTATCCCTGGCTTATCTTAACCCAGCCTTGAACAACTGGGCCCTAAATAGTCTGGGTATTTCACAGTTTTATGAAGGATTTATTTCCATTGTCTTCATCATGAATAATTTTGAATATTAAATGAGATACCATTTTTGATGAATATAACTCTAGTCTCTAATCAAAGCTAAGAATTCCAAAATGCCCCCTTAGAGGAAGGGAAACATCTTTTAAGGCCACCGATATCTTGCTCACTCTGCATATGATGTAAAAAGTTTAAACATAATTCCGTTAAAAAATTAATAGAATAAATAATTTCTCTTTAAGTTTTATGAAAATTATCAATTGAAATTTCAATATTTTAGATTCCACTTCACGTGACTTCACATAATAAAAGTAAAACAAATCTTTTGACAGTTTGTTGTTATTGTCACCTAGGTATCGGCAAGACTGTTTTCACGAAGAAAGCAACTTTTGACTGGTCCCAGCAGAGATATTCAGAAACATTAGGAGCATTTAATCTTGTCCTTCTGGTGAGATTACGTGACGTTAGTAATCTTCAAGATGTTCCGTCCATTCTGAGGGCTTCTGAAGTGCTGGATAGTGATGGTGCAATTTCTGTACACAACCTGTATGATTATGTTCGACGCCATCAAGAAAAAGTCTTGCTTATTTTGGACGGCTACGATGAGTATGTTTACAGTTCAGAAAATCACTCGCCTGTCTTGAAAATATGGAAAAAAAGCCAACTAAGAGATTGTTGTGTTGTAATTACTTCAAGGGAAATGAAAGCTGAGACGCTGAGAAATTTTAGTGATGCTCAATTCAAAATTGACGGCTTTAATTATCAGCGCCAAGAAGAGTTCACCCGTAGATTTTTGAAAGATGATAAAGATATTCAAGAGTTTTTTTGGTACTTACGGCAGCACAACCTAAGTGAACTAGCACAAATTCCCCTACTGCTCTTAATGTTGTGCTTGCTCTGGACGAAAACAACACGTGAAGAACTACCAAAAGAACGCGCAGACATCTTCGCCCAGTTCATGACGACCATGTTTGATCACATGTGTGAAAAACAGTCTGCTGAACCGGTTTCTGCCAAAGATTACTCCGATGAATTATACGCATTAGGACGCTTGGCCTTTGAAGCCCTTTTGCAAGGCCAGCTTTATTTCCCTGTTAGTCAGTTACCTGCTGGCTACAGTTTGATCGAGAGGCTGATTAAAGTCGGCCTTTTTCAGGTTTTAAATATGGCGAGTTTGAATCGTGAAAGAGGCGTGTACTTTATTCACAAATCCGTACAAGAATACCTCGCTGCGAATTTCCTGAAAGAAGAGCTGACATCTAAAAAGGCTGAAAGTACAAATTCCCTCTTAAAGTTGGACTCAGTTAAAAAGATCCGAGAGATGATTGAGGTTTTAAAATTTGCTGTTCAGTTGTCAGAAGAAGCCGCGCGCGAGATTGTGATTCACCTTGGAATGAAGAGCGGACTGAAAGAGTTCAAATTCGACAACGAAACACCGTCACAAGAGGAATTGTCAAAAGAACAAGCAGATTTTATTGATCTTTGTAATTGGTTATTTTTCTCGTACTGGTCAGCTGAGACAAGAAAAAACCTCTTTCCTACATTTCTTTCCTCTTTCGGAGGAGTTCTTGTAATTAATGAAAAGCAGCTAAATGTTATCGTACAGGAAAAATTAGTTCAACCTACCGAAACACCCAACTACGTTTTTTTTAATAACTATAACAATGAAGAGAAGGACTATAGTAATTTAATCATTTTATCAAAACAATTAAACGTAGTTATTGTTAGCTCTGCAGGAGAAAAGAAAGCATCAGAATTTTTAAGCAACTTAACATGGCGTAACATTGATGAATTTTTTTTAAAGAAAGAAGAAAACAACACTCACCTTTATTTAGCTAAAATTGTTACACTTAACGGTGAAATTAGAGGCATTGCTTTTCCTTGTGATATAATAAAGGCGCTAATAAGTAAACAAGAGACAGCAAAGAAGACAAACATGAATGGTGATGAGTCAAGTGAAGAGAGCAGCAGCAGCTGTTGTTCAAAGCGTCATGGTCTCTCCAAGGTTGGGGAGATTAACGTTCTCGGGGTGAACAGGTCAGAAGTGGAACTGATGAGTCAGATGATGCCGTTTATCACCGCTCCACACTGGATATTTCTTCATGGTAAACACGGTGAAGTGTTTGATGCTGAGTTAACAGAGTCTCTGCTGAGGAGCATCCCAATAACACACAAACTGAAGAAATTAGCACTCTCGGGTATCAATTTAACCTCATCACCTGCTGTGGAGTTTATCAACAATGTATTTAAAAAAGCTCCAAACTTGGATTGGCTCAACATGGGAGCCAATCCTCTTCTGGGTGCAGGAGTAGACAGCTTGATTCAACATCTCAGCTGCGCTCCTCACCTGGAGTGTCTGCATCTTTACAGAGTGAAGATGACTCCACAGCAGGTGATGGATCTGTCATCAGCCATCAAGCAGCACGGCAACATCACTGGACTGAACTCATCCTACCACGTAAGTTTTCCAATTTTATCGCAATTTGTTTCTTTATTCTTTGTTTACAGTTTATTTCTACTCAGCTCTTGCCTTTTGCCATTTTCCTTTCTTTGTCATTTTTATACTCGACAAAACACGAGATTTACTTTTGAAAACAAATCACAAACTTTAGCAGATTCAAAGTATCATTTCAAATTCATTCCTTTCAATTGATTAAACTAAATTCAAAAAAATGTTTTAACCGAGAACAAGTAAATTAATCTGAAGGTGTTTTCACTGTGCAAAATAATGGATCAGCGAGCAGATATGAAATTTTTCTTCGAGTCTGGTTCAACTTACCCTGCGAGCAGAGGCTACATTTTCGCGGTATGAGTTGGCGTGCGAAAAGTACTTTTCGCACGCCAGCTCATACCGCGAAAATGTAGCCTCTGCTCGCAGGGTAGGTTCAACTCGATATGAGCTCACTTAACAAACTTGTGATATATGTATTAACACAAAAATTCCAAAGTATTAATTTCTCAATCAATTTTAATTCATTACTTTTTATAAAATGATGAATAACAAGCATAAAGTCAAAATATGTTCAGTTCATGTTCAATTCAAACAAACAAAATTTGCAAAAATCAAGAGAAAAAAGTTAACCACTTACAGTTTCACTTTTATCGCTAAGGTTTTGGTAAAATCAGCAAAACTCAAGTAAAGTTTCTTTGATAGTCCAGAAAACGAAGAAGTCTTTTTAGAGCTGTCCTTTCGACGTACCTTATTGCCTTGTTGTATTCTTTGTTGTTTGCCCGCGTCTCAGGCCGTTTGCTAGCAGTGGGACACCAAAATAGCGCTAACTCGCCGAAAACGCTTCAAAACGGCCTGAGACGCGGGCAAACAACAAAGAATACAACAAGGCAATAAGGTACGTCGATTTTATTTAAAAACATAACATTTTTTATCTCTTTTAAGAAAAACCGATCGATCCCATACAAGCCTTTGTAAATAACCGTTTGTAACACAACACCGCTCGCAAGCAAGAGTCACGTCCGCGTTCATGTAATGAGTTTGGGCCGCCTGTGATTTACTATGGCATTTTCAATTTTTATTGACTTGAAGCAGGGACTAAAACTTTAAGGTTGCAATAATTCGCACATTTTTAAGGTAAATCGTTTGGTTTTGCTGTTTTGAAAGTCTTGCACGCCAATTTTAGGAGTTGAAAAGTAGAATGTGGTCTTTTAAGCTGCGGGCACCTTTAAACGTGCGTCCAAGAAGTCAGACGTAATTTTTGTTGGTTTTGTCGTTTGCCCCTCTTTTTCGTATTTTTAACTTCTTTTTTCAACAGAACTTTAGTTCGTGAGGCCCTTGCTTTTTCTGTATGAAGGTAATTTCTAATCACTATTAAACGGCACAAAACTTCGGATATTTGGGGTTGACAAGGAAAAATCAGGAACGTCTCGCGCAGCAGCCTAAAAAAAGGCTGGTTTACACTAGCGACGGAGTTGGAGTCGTAAGATCGCTTATGACCTAGTGAAAATTAAAAATCGGAGTCGTAAGCGGAGTCATAAGCGCGACGGAAGCGGAGTCAGAAGAATTAGAACGTTTTTATTTTTACCGACTCGCTTACGTTCCGCTTATGATCTAGTGAAAACCAGATTGTCGGAGTCGGAAGCAGAAGCAGAAGGATAAACCAATCCCGATGCACGTTCTCACGCTTTGTGATTGGTTTGGTTCTTCCGCTTCTGCTTCCGACTCTGACAATCTGGTTTTCACTAGATCATAAGCGGAACGTAAGCGGATTTGGAACCCTGTTTTCACCAGATCATAAGGTCTACGCTTTTGATTACGACTCTGACTCTGCCGCTCGTGAAAAGCAGCCTTAATTTTGAGACACTCACTAGAAAATTGTTTAGCGCAGCGGTACTCGCAAGACCATTCAGGACGAAATTACTGTTTAGGGCATACGGAGTTTAAGACTTTGAACTAAATAAGGCCTCGGAACGGATTGCAAACTGACTAAAATCTCTTGTTTAGTCCTAAATATAACTAAATTAAAGAAGAAAAACGTCTTCGTCGTAAGCAGAAATTTCTATAGTACTACTTTGACTATGTGACCTCTTTTCGGGATGGAATCAGCTTGAGCTTTTCTCAGATTGGTCCTAAAGTCCCAAGAGTGATCAATATGAATTTTCTCTTAACAATATTAAAACGTCATCAATAGAAAAGGTTAGGAGAAGTACTTTGATCTTTTAGCAAGTTCTCTCAACTAATTCTATAAGGCAATGTATGGACACTAGTGTGGAGAATTTGTTTTTTTATATTGGCGCTTAAAGGGTTAAGCGGTAACATTCTAGTTGTCCGATGAGCATTCACGTCCCCATCACATATTAGTTAACCCCTGGGCTTATTTTTACCCTTTAATTGCTTATCACTTAAAGAAAGGTTTTAAGATCTAGACTACACTTTCGATCTTTTAAACGTTGCTTTAAAAGTTGGATGGTGCTAGTGTTATCTTGTGATTTGTTGTAGGATCTTAAAGGGAACCCCAAACCTGAACATGAATGGCCATCAGAAGAAGATTGGAGAAGGTGGTACCCCAGTCTCTTTTCTCACTCATCAAATGAATCAAAGCCGCAAAGGCAACAGGTTGGTCATCAACTTTGGCAAGAGAAAATCGAGTATAATATTCCCTGAGTTTGGTTATTTCTTGGGAAAAAAAAACTGAAAAAAAAAAAACAAAAAACATTCCGTTGAAAAACGTATGGTTTTTCTTCAGCTTTTCAGGAGTTCACTTATAATAAACTGAAAGTGAGGGAACAGGAAATGTGTTTTGTATCATAGTATTTTGAAGCTGTTTTTTTTCCAGGCGCGATTTCGTAAAAAACTGAGTCAAATCAAAACGGTGCAGTTAAATATAAGTCTTACTAACAATAAAAAGTTATTTCTGTGGTCTTAGACTCTTAGCTCACTTCATTTAAGAAGTGAGCTTAGTAATACCGAAACCGACGGTTCTCTTACAGCGATGGTTTTTAGTTGTGGAAGTTACTGCCCGAACAATATCGCAACGGACTGAAATCCGTTTCGCAAATACCTCTGGTTTTGCAAACGACCTGAAGTTTCCTTCAAACGTTTTTTACCGTTCGGGAAGTCGATTTAATCGTGCACTTTGAAAAAAACTTGCTGATTTTCGTACGTGAAGTTTATACAAGCCGGGAGAAAATGTGGATCTTTGAGATGTTTATTGACTTGCAAATTTCACCCTTATCGCTGTAGTAGAGCAGTTTTACGCATTTTAAGCAAACATGGAGCTCGAAGCTTGGATCAAACCAGTCAACAGTAGACTGAGGTTCTGTGTTTGTATAGTCTTCTTTTCATTTCTAACAGAAGAGTTTTTATAGCTCAATCATCTTATTGGCTCATTAACTCTTATCCTGTTTGAGGCGTTCAGATAGTGGAAAGTGCCACTCTCCGCTATCTGAAAGCCTGGAACAGGCTCTGATCAACTCTTGTTTTCTTTTACCACTCGCACAGATTCCTGCAGAGACTCCCCTCAGTATTCACGACTCACCATTCCCCGCTGACGATCAAGACACCGTGGGAAGAACATTTTCATCGTCTCCTGATCCTACCGGTAAGGTTTCTTGTCTCCCAGCCCCCCCCCTCCCCGTGCCCCCCAGTTCCCTGCCTTCCCAATCACAGATGTAACAAAACCTATTGGCGATTAACGCCCTGAGCACTAATAAGAAGTTGTGCATAAGTTCGTTGCGCTCAAAAGTCAGTTTTGGTTTGTGATATTGTCTTCTTTTTAATAATTGCGGTGTAGACCTGCGACAAGTTGCTGTTGTCACATTCTGTCCGTAATTTTGATGAAAGAAATCGGACGTCAAGGACTATGTTTATTCATTAGTTTGTTTATAGACCAAAAAGGTTCTCTACGCAGTACTACCCGGCATAAACAATTAACGCGCCTGGCCTTGCTGCCATATACAGAAACGAAAAGTATGTTAGAACAGTCATTGAGGAAGTTTAAAAGGAAAAGATCCTGTTCCGATGTAGACATTTTCCGGTGTTACCTAAAGTGATCGATGTTTGCACTAATGATCATTTAAACTTACGTAGTAAAACGAGGGGGCATAACATTAAGAAAGGATAAATGTTCTAGAAGTCTATTAGTCTGAAATCGATTGTTTCCTTTATACGTTATGTGACGTGGGATCCTTATTTCTTCTTTAAGCTGATCCAGTGATAGCAGGGCCGTCCATTCCTACTCGTGGGATGCTAATTTCTACCTTCTTTTCCCTTAACAGTTGAACCGATGTTAACAGAGGCATCTATTCCTACAGCACATGGATCCAGCCACGTTCTGGTACCTCAAGTTCAGTATCCAGAGCATTTGTCCTCACCAGATATCCACACCCATCATCACAGTGCCCCATCCACCATCTTTACACCTGGAGAATCCTTGTCTACCGATCCGGATCTCATCTGTGGTCCTGGCCCTTCTACAGTCACGCAGGACGAGCCCATTGATGAGGTAATGATGCCGGACAAGGGCGATGGGCCGGATTCATATTGCTGTTCTTGTATATTAATTAGTTTTGAAACAGTGTTAAGGATTATTGAGAACGACTTGGCCCTTCTACAGTCACACAGGACGAACCCGTTGATGAGGTAATGAGGCCAAACAAGAGCGATGGGCCGGATTCATATTGCTGTTCTTGTTTATTAGTTTGAAACAGTGACAAGGAATATTGAGAACGACTTTATGGATCAGTCGTTTACTCAATAACAAAGTTGTTGATAGGAATGTTATTGAGCATTGCTAACCCCAAGAGTGTCAGAGCTCAAGGTCGTACCTTTCCTTTCGAGGTCGGAGGACTTTGTTCAGTGTGTATTCTCATCATGAACGAAGGTTTTCGATCGGTTGAAAATTTTGACCGGACACTTCGTTGACATGGAACCGTTCAATATTTTCACTCTGTTCCCACGAAAATTTGAACGGCTGAGCGTCTGATTTTTGTGGTTCTGCGTGAATTCAATACCTAAACGCACGGATTTTCAACCGCATGAAAATTCTTCAGGTGCCGAGTGAACTACCACCGGAAGGTTTTCCAGGTTGTCTGTCCGCTGTTTTATTAGACCAGTCAGGTGTCGTTAGTGGATGTATATGTTACCTTCAAGAGAGCTCGACGTATTTGTTTCTGGGGCATGCTTGAGCTTCTTTTGGTCTAAAAGTCTAAAACTTTTAACGACTCTCACGTATTCTGAAAACGTTGCGTAAGGGTGTTGTAGAAAGGAAATTTCGTCGAGTGCTGAGCACTATTAGTTGTCATTAACATTTCATTTTAATTTAACTTTGGGTCTATAATTAAACGACTACTTTAAGTCGTATAATTTAGTGACGCGTCAGTCAGTCGATTGGTCAGTCTTCAAAAGCTTACATATATATTCACGCGAACTACATGGCACTATTTACTTGATTGCAGGAGTTGAATCTTCCCAGCTCATCTTCCAAAGCGTACGATGAACAAGTTGCCTTACAAGGTTGGTTGTAAACAATAATTAAGAAAAAAAAACCGTAAATTAACATAAATTTATACACTATCATACATTACAACCGATGTTTTTTTTTATTATTCCGCGCACAATACGGACATTTTGCCTTGTAGCTTTGGTGTCCGTATTAACAGGGCTTCACTGTATGTCTGTTTCTCGAAGAATTCTTAGAAAATGAGTCATACAAAATTGATTTTATGCTTACAGAAGAATCCCCTGGAAGACTGAAACAGAAAGCAGGAAAAAAGCGGAAAGTGCAGGAGATGATAACTGGAGGTATACTAAAGGTCATTTAAATCCATATTATACAGTTAAACCTCTCTACAATGGCCACCTTGGGGACAGAAAAAAATGGCCACTGTAGAGAGTTAGCCGTTGTAGAGAGTCTGACACAAGAGTGATTGTATGGACTGTCTGCCGAAAAAAAAAAATGGCCGTTGTAGAGAGGTGGCCGTTAGTGGAGATTCGACTGTTGCTGATAACAGAAAGGAGAGACCTTATTTAGTCCTTTAAAGTCCATTGACTGCAAAGACGAAAACTCATTTGGTTTTTCCCTATTTGTTGATGTGAGGTTTAAATTATGTAGTGTTCTATTAATTTGGATTAAACACTTGCTACTATTTCGGAATACAATCGAACCTCCACTAACGACCACCTCTCCACAATGGCCACCAACGGCCACTTCTCTACAATGGCCATTTTTTTTCTTGGCGGAAAGTCCATACACTGAATCTTGTTTCAAACTCTCTACAACGGTCACCTCTCTGCAATGGCCACTTTCTTCTGTCCCCAAGGTGACCGTTGTAGTCTAGAGAAGTTCAACTGCACTTGGAAACAATTCTCTCTTGTCGGAAAGTAATGACCGTCCTCGCTGTTTTTTTTACTACTAGAAATTGTCGAACCTCAGCGAAAGAAAAAGAAAAGAAAAAGAGGGAAAGCAGAACAAGGCACCGAAGCGGGTGAGCTATGTGATACAACGTTTCATTTAAGTCCATACCTCATAACAGAATGCGAATTTCTTTGTTCCGTGAAAATCGAAGGTCAGTTCGTTTAAAAACCTGTGAGATTGGACAACAGGCATAGTTGCAGAACCCTTTTATCAACTTCCGAATGAGTGAAAACCTGTGTCTTAATTTTATAATAAAACTGAGTTCTTGGCTGTTGTTCTTCACATATCTAGGTGACGAAGAGTCTCCGCGAAAAAGAAACAAAAGAAAAAAGCGTAAAGTGCATCGGATGACTGAAGGTACGCAAAAAAGTTTCAGTTCATACAGTTCCTAACAAAATTTAATACAGTATACAAGCGTAAAACCCTAAGGCATACATCCTTACGCTTGAGTAGAGATATGTGTCCCTGTAGTTTCTGTTCATCAAATAATAAAAGCTGTTTTACCATTAGAAACTGATAACTACAAAATTAAATCATTTGTTGTTTTTGTAATAACTAGACGTTGAAGGAACTTCACTAAAGAGAAGGAAGCGAAAGAAGCACAAAGAACACCGGAGAGATAAAGGTACGCTGAAAGTCATGGCGTTAATCAGTTTAGATCAATGGTTTGTAACAAACGTTTCTACAATTTTGTGCCTTGCCAGAAACTCGCTGTTAATCAGCTGAAAAACAGTTGTTGAAGGACCGAAGAGCGGCCAATTAAGTGTAGCCGCATCACAAGTTAACTTCTGATTGAGTGGAAGTCTGTGACTTTATTTAGTATACTATAGCTATAGCTGTTTATTAACAGGTCTTAAGAAGTGGTGAACGTAAAGTTAAATCCTTTCTCTTTATCATAGTAAAAGAGTAGTTTAGAATGTTTGGACAATCAATCAATCAAAATCATTACCCTTTTTTCGGGTAGTGACGTCACTGGACAGCATTAGAAAGCCACGAACACAAAATTAAATTTTTTCGGTTGTCCTGTTTTGTATGTATGTAGGCGGCGAAGAATCTACGAGGAAGGGAAAGACAAGAAAAAAGCATAAAGAGGGTCGGGTGACAGAACAAGGTATGGTGAAAGTCATAAGCTTCATGTAAACCAATGATGTGTGTCGACAATTCCAAAACTAATGGCCCCTAGAAAGTAACGATTATTTTCTGTCTTTCACTAAAACCTCGAATGTAACGGTCCCACGAGAGTAGCAGTTTTCCCCCAAATTGCGCCCCTTTCAAAAATAGCCTCTCTAGAACAGAAGAATGCAATGTGTCTTATATAGGGGACCTTACTAAGATACATCGTTTCCGTGCACAGAGACGGCGGGAAAATGACCCGGACAAAGGGCAAAGCCATTGGGTAGAACGATGACGGCATCTAGGAAATCATGGCCTCCTCTTTTATAACTACGTGGCAAACATGTTGGCTTATCCGAACCCGTTATTAGTCCCAGTAACCCTTTACTTACTGTTGTAGAACTATATAAGCAGTGAATACGGAATGAATTATATGTTATATTTAGTTAAAACTTCAAATCGTAATGCCTACTTGCGCAGTTATTTTCACAAATATGGATACATTCTCTTGACGACTAGAACCCTCTAAAAACACATTTCTAGTTCCATTCTACGAATAAATTGCCCTCAGCTCGATCAAACTACAATGAAACTCGGGAATGAAAATACTTTATGCATAGATATTTAAAAAAACGTGAAGACGCTAAAAGCGTTTCGCCGTTGCTAGTTTTCCTTGAAATAATCTCTTCTTGTAAACTATTTGTAGATTACAAATAACCCCAACACTTTTTAAATATCCGAAAGTAACCACCACCCGAAAGGAAAGACCTCTTTGATCTGCTCAACCTCTCCCATCACTTTCCAAGTTGTATGGTAACACAGGGTCCGAAATTAACTTTTTAATATGGGCGCCAACTGGTGAGCAAGTATAAATTTTCGGTCGCCAGGGGGCAAATTATGGTCGCCAAAAATTCCCCTTGGCGGCTTGGAAACGTTCAACTCGTATTGATCGTAGCTGTTGTGGAGGTATATTTACAGGAAGATTCGTTTCACTTTTAAATTAAAAAAATATCTGCAGGACGAAAAGTAAGACACCTGTTGGCAAATAGCTTTGAGGTTTCAATTCTTAATCATTTTTTTCCGAACGTGAAAGTCTACAATGACAACCAGCTTTACCAGTCGCCAGCTGGCGACCAACTACGAAATTCTGGTCGCCAGAACTGAATTTTTGGTCGCATTGGCGACGAGGAAGGCGCAATTTCGGACCCTGTAACAGCTTATTTTGTTCCATGAAAGCCGATATCGACATGATCAAGCAGCTAAAACAGATTTGTTTAAAGACCTCTGAGAAACGCAAATATGCGTGGCTGTAGCATAGGCCTAAGAGCCTCTGATGGAGTAAAAGTCTGTGTATTTATCATAGTAGCCTCTTATGATCAAGTCTCTAGAAGTTATGTACATTAAATGAAAACTTTCCGGTTGTTCTTTTGTACATTTAGGTGACGAAGAATCTCCACGGAAGAGAAAGAAAAGAAAGCAGCACAAAGCGCATCGGGTGACTGAAGGTAGGCTAAAACTCAGAGTCATGTAAATCAATAGTTCATACTGAACAACATAGAAAATACTTCACAACAATATAAACAGAACGTAACCTTACTTTGTCCCGTGAAACTCGGCATCAAAGCAAACATACGGTATTTTGTTTTAATTGGAAATTCAATTTAACACTTGATTGATTGAGCATCGGTGCCTGGTTTTACAACATCTGTTTGTAACAGGTCTTAGGAAGTGATGAACTGAATCCTGAAATTAAATGTTTTGTTTGTTTATTTTTCATATCAAGGTGACGAAGAACCTCGTCGAAAGAGAAGCAAAAGAGAATAGGATAAAGGACAGTGGATGACTGAAGCAGAAGGTTCGCTGAATGTCATAATCATTTACCGTATTTACTCGAATAAGCACCGCGGTGCTTGTAAAAATTTCCACGCCTCAAATGCGGCGCTTATTCGGTGGCGGCGTTTATTTGAATGTTAGACTCGACAAAGCATTATTTTAAGATTACTTTTGATTTTGATTGTATGAGAGCGGCGGCGCTTATTGCCAAAATGCGGCGCTTATTTGAGTAAAGACGGTATTTAAATTCAATCGTTTTACTAGCACGTACTAGTACAACTGTATCTATATTACCTCCAGCAACAGTTGTTTAGTGAAAGAGTAGAAGAAAAATTACTCGTGGGTAATCGGCTGCTATAACCACATGCACTCACTCAAGTTTCCTTTTTTCTTCTTTCTCTGTCACCAGTATAAGAAATTTATGGAGTTAATTCGGCGATTAACGTCCTGGTTGATTGAGTACCAATGAGACACTAGCGAGCCCCAGTTAACAGTTTCCGCGTTACAACCATTTTCATTTTATGTAGTAAACCTAACCGACCGTTATAAATAAACAAACTACAAACTGCATATTATTAAAAAAAAGGTCACGATCGAGGTCTTAGATGAAAGGTTCCTTGCGATGCACCTTGGTATGTTGTGTAAGATTTTCCAACGCGGCATTTTCCCGTGTTAACTTCAGGGGTCAATGAATGGACTTTTCATGACATATTGCATGAGTACTTCAAATGATTGCAAAACTAAACCGCATCGTATTGAGGGAGCAGTATACTTAAAGGCCATGAGTATGTAATTAGTGTTTCGCGCTGCACTATAATGTCACGTGGGATGATCCTAATTTGTAGTTTTATTTCTCTGCAGATGGTCCGGTTTTAGCGGGAGCTCCTATAATTCCTATAGAGTGCATTGATCCAGCCACGGTCTGGCACCCTTCGATGAAAACCTCCCTCTTAATTCATGGTCTGTGGGGATCGTCTCACTGTTTGGCCGGGGAATTGTAACAGTGGTTCTGTTACGTTCTTAGTCTGACCACACCCTCCAGTTATCCCAGGGGTACTTTTTCCTGTATGGAGTGCTGGGCCGGAACTGCCACTACGTAGATTGCAATCGGAAAGTGGAATCGCCATTGCCTGGGATGAAGAATAGAAGTCGAGTTGTCTTAAAACTCGTACAAAATGCCGACAATCCCTTCGTTGAACAAGCCTTGAATCTGACGAGAGTCTATAAGCGACTAAACTACGGCGTACATAAACGTTTCAGTGATTTCAAACTTTTGGTAACAGCGTATTACAGTATTACAATCTGGTCAATACTGCAAATAACATTTCTTTATTTTTTGACACGAAAAAGTATCAGTAATTGGCATCAACCGCGTATTAAATGTAGACAGTCCTTCAAATCAATCTGAAATAAATTAAGTCCGTGGGCGACAATATTACTCTGCACATACTTGTTACGGTGTAAGATTTGTTCAAATTCTATTCTTTGTGAAGTGTAATCGATTTTTGGTATATTTATTGCTGTAAATAATATTCAATTAAACTTATTGACACGAACAAAACTGTAATTCTGCTGTGTGATCTGTACTGTTATCCTCTTATTGTTTCCGCTTGTATATAAACAGCATTATCGTATTTGCTGCTGACTGCAGCGCAAGTTATATCAATGAAGGGTCATATATTTTCATCACGCGCCTCCCCGCTATGCAGGGTCAATAGTAGTAAAATAAGCTACAAGTAGACACTGCAATTTCCCACGCCTGAGGAAATTTTACTATACCAAGCGACCTCCACAAAGTTTTGTAAACTTGTTCGCGACCTTGCTATCTCAGATGGTAAAGCATTGGTTACCTGAAGGGTGCGAGTTTTTATCCAACCTCATCCTTCCCTTTGTGGTAGGTGCATAAGAATTATGGCGCGCACATAAGAACGCACGTGGCGCCCTCGAGGAAGGAGAAGAAGGGCGTGTATTTCCTCCATCACACGCGTGCGGCGGTATATTTAAACCGTGAATGGAAAGTGTGTGGCAATCGGGGTACGAATGTGTTTTTAAATGCAGTGGAATTTTCAGAGGCTCATTTTTTATTAGGCGTCTTAGACGCATGTTTTATCGTCTTGTGTGTTTACGAATAAAACAAAGAAACAAGTAAACGTGTAATTGAGCGTGGTGCAGGCCGAAACAAGCCTGTAGCCGCAAAACGACTCTCTCCTCATTTTCATTGCATTCCAGCTGACTGAAAATAATGTGGTTCAGTCCTCTCACTGACTAGAAACACAAGCTATATAAAATGGCGGCCAGAGGCGGAATTAGACAGCAGATCAAAATACTATAGTGCACTTTTACAATTATCCCTCATGCACTCCGATGAACAAGTGTTGAAGAATCGAGAGATAAATAATTGAAGATCACGACGATGACAGTTTTTTCGCGTGTACGGTAAAACCGACAACTGTCTAAAAAATTAACAGTAAAGGGAATCAAAATACCTGAAAATGACTGTCGTTCTTGCTCCACCTCTTTTACTGGTAAAGGAAAAACGTGCAACATTCTTGCCCGACAGCCGCCATTTTGTGTACTCTTGAACTCGAGGTCATCGTGTGGAACTCCGGGTATATCACAACTACAAACAAAAAGAATACACCATGTTGTAAAGTCGTTAGTTTATAACTGTGCCAAACTGACAAAGGCAATAGTCAGTATGACCTAACGGATGCAAAGAGCCTGAAATTAAACTTGCCTGTTGCGCGTCTTAATAGCTATGAAAATAAGGTTCTGAGCACAAACGACATTTCATCCATAAAACGTGTATTAATTAGGAAGTTTGTCAAGTTTCACATTGTAGTCGTGCAACAACAACGACAAAGAAATAAACAAAGAAAGGTGATGCACGTGCAAAGTTTGTTTTTTGCTAATGAGGCCTTTTGATTTTTGATAAATACAGTTCTACATGCAGTGTGCTTTCTTTTGTTTCTAAACGCGATAACATTTTACTTGCTTGCCCTTTTTTTGCTAGAATGGCTCAGTTTCCTCGCATGTTTGTGATCGAACTAATATTAAGCACAGATTTAAGAGATTTCTTCGCAGCGGCTTTAAGTTTGTTTTTTGTTTGAGTGTATAAACGAGAACTTCGCTGTTAGCCTTGGCTAAATCTACATATCGGCTTTAGCTTTTCTTGGTTTGAAACCACGTGACAAGGCGGCCATGTTGGATGACAATGCAGTAGCATTTTTTCATGAAGAATTCAAATGAAAATAGAATTAAGTTCCCAGAGGAAATAAGTGCTCTTGTTCTTTTCATCCAACATGGCCGCCTTGACGTCACGTGCAAACCAGCAATAGTAGGGTGACTGTGAGGAGGCTGGCAGAGACTTTCTTAGGTCCTTTTTTCTGGGTAATAGGTGGAGAGGAAAACTTCCCGCGACTTCGTCAATCGACAAAAAATGTCGAACTGTTCGCAAATTTTAGGCTAGCTCTGAAACTAACCTAAGTTCCAAGGTATAACCTTTAACTGTTCAAGGTGGTTCTAACTTTTGGGTCTGAGGATGAAATCCTAAAGTGTGACCATTCAAATGAAAGCTACTGAGCAGTACTTTCCTGTGGTACTATTTATTATACTGTACAAGGTGGTTCTAACTTTTGAGTTACTGTGGATGAAATTTTGAAGTGTGACCATTTCTCGTGAAGCAGCGACATGTGAATAGCTATCGTGTATAGATAGGCTTGGTTGATGAAAATATATATTCTCTTATTCGCTAGATCAACAAATGTGACGACCCTGTTACTGTAACGGCTTCCATGGATGTCCCGGATCTCGATATCACGTGGTCTCATACCTACAGTGGTGATGACAAAATTCCAGTGCCCGGATTTAGTGTTCCTGTTGGTGGTGTGTACGTTCAAGTAGACCTCACCAATAACGGAGATACACTGCATTTAAAGGTGTGTTCTAAAGGCTTTCATTTATAATCACCTGGAAGGAACGGGGGTTGGGGGGAGGGGGTGGGGAGAGGGTGGTCGTCAAAATCCGTTTCAATTTCCAATCCATACTTTCCAGTCCCGCCATTCACACAAGCCATTTCCCACAGGGCTTTTCCCAGCACAATAAATGAAAGCTCCCTTACGTCACGATAAATAAACAATCAGCCAATTGGCGGGGGTCTGATGTGACCGGTGAGGGTAAAAGGAGAAATGAGTTTGCGGAATGACATGTGCATGGCATGGCTTGCGGAGTGACATAATCATGCGGAATGTAATATATGCTGAATGACTGAAAGAAATAAATTAAACTGAAAAGTGTACCCTTTTTTGGCGCCAATCAATTTGCAAAATTAGCGACTTTTTTAATTTTGCGGGCTCGACTACGATGACAATCAAAAAGCCACGAAGGATTCCTTGATTTCTCACTCTCGATTAGCCTTTTTCGCACAGCCACAAAGATGAGATTTATTCAGGCGGGCTGCATGGCATTACCGATACTACATCACTAAAGTCGGCCATTGAAGAAAAGATGTTTTGGAAGGTCACGCTCCCTTCTGCTTTAATTTTTCTGCAAAAGTTGTTTGCACGATTAACTCCACAGGTTTTTTACCTTCACTTGTAGAGCAGAACCCCTGGGAGTCTCGAACTCAGATAACTCGCACTCCCCGCCTACTCGAACTAAGTTCAATTTCCCCTGGATGTCATCCCACTTTTCATTCATTTTTTACTCGACCGTTAACTCGAACTCGGATATTCGAATTCCCCACTGACTGAAACTAAATTTCCTTTCCTACGACCGAGTCTACCATTTCCTAGCAGCCTCATAAAGCCTACCACCACTAGAAGTGATTTCCTCCATAATCCTCGTGAACTCCAACGCGCTGCTCTAGCATCTTGGTTTGAGCCAGAAATAATAAACGGACCGGCAGAGCGGTTGCTCCTTCAAATTTGTGCCAAAATAAGGCGCGGCAGAGACGCACGTATGCTTTTCTGCTTAATTTATTCCTGTGTTCCATTTCCATATATTGCATTCCGCATAATTATTTCATTCCGCAAGCCATGCCACATGCCATTCCGCAAACTCATTCCGCCTTTTACCCTCACCGTGACGCGAGAGCAGGTCACGTAATGAAAGGTTTTCTGTTGTATGGTTTCAGGCTTGTTCTGGCCTGCGAAAACATCCATTTCTCCTCGCTCTTCTTTCCGCGCGAAACTTCCCCAGCGGCGAAGAGCGAGGAGAAACGGATGTTTTCGCAGGCTAGGCTTGTTCTAACTTGGTACATCAACTAGCTTAAGACATGAAAATCAACTTCAAAACCCACATACAGAAACGAATCCTCGAAAATGAAAACGAAACAACTGGTTACTGTGTAAATGGTTTTCTACATTTTTATAAAAAAATTGCGCTGGGCAACCAGGATGACTAAATGTTTTTTACTTCTTCATACTGATCATATTTTTGATATGAAAAGGTTTTTCTAGTTGCAGCTTTCAAACTACTTTTGTAAGATTTGAATGAACCATCACTCAATTGAATGAAATCAGTTGAAGGTGACTGTTTTATCTTTTACCAGGTGAATCTGCTGGTCGGAGCACTGGGTGTTTATCTCCCCCCAGTCACTGTTGTGGATGGAGACTTGCCGATCTCAACTGACGATTGTGGCAAGTAAAACTGATCTTGATCAACATGGCGTACTATATCTAATTAAAAGAAGTTCTTTTCACGAGTAATAATCTGTACGATAAAGCGGTGTCCGACACTAAATATAAGCATTTTACTTAGAGCGGGACACCCGCGGGACCAAATTAAGACCTTAATACGAGAGGGACATCCGCGGGATTATATTAGGTGCCTTCCATACGTGTATACATCGAACTGAATCAGTGTTAGCGTGCGTAGCAGGTGCTTGGAAGTAGTGGGCGCAAGAAAGAACGGGCCGCGCGAGGTAGACACGTGTGTCTTACTCTGGCACGCTCGTTCTTTCTTGCGCCCAAATACTTCCAAGTGTCTGCTACTCAGGCTAAATCAGCTTGTCCGCCTCGTTACCTTGCGATGTTGGTAACCATAGTAGCACAGACAAAGGAGTAAAATAAAGAGGAACTCCGATATAAACAAGTGCCAGGTGTACAGAAAAATACAACGGGGCTGGTTCTTTACTGGGAAGTTTCGTTTCATTCATTTTCGATCACTGCAGATATCGGAGTTACGTAGGGCTGGTTCGATTTACTGAGGAATAACTGTTCATTTCCACGGTGCAATACGTGTAAGAAAGGTGTCAGCTTGAAAAGAAATGACCAAAATTTGTTGTTTTTAGGATTCTTCGGATGGTTTATTGACCTAAGTGTTCCTGCCAAAATAGCAGTGATCGCTGGAACGGTTGTTTTTCTCATCGCCGTCTGCTGTGGCTGCTGTTGCTACTGCTGCTGTAGGAGGCGCCGCTCCGCCAATCAAGGTCCTATCATCATCGCGCCTGGTGTTGGTACTTCCGCTGTCATGACAACGAATGCCAACACTCGGGTTCCCATGCGACCATTGGTCGAGGAGGAATGAGCCCCAACTAGCTCCCAAGTTCTTAGAATAGTGTCTCCCAATGCAGCCTTGAGCCCTCATTATACGCGGCCAAACTTATTTAGTCCTTTTTTGTGTGATGAATTAACCGTAAAATCAACCATATATCGTTTGAAATAACAGTATGAAGTTTTGCTAATATCAAGTTTGTTGTTTTGAGTACTCTTTTTGCCTTAGCTTGTCTCGTAGATAATGGATTTTCTCCCCCATGATTGGTCCCAAGTGAAGACCAGCCTTACATGTTTTCATGGAATTTACGTTATGTTGTAATGGTTCAAAAACAGTTGATTATGAGATTTTGTTAGCCAGCCTACGAATGAAATAGACTGTAGACCACGCTTAAAATGAGTCAGGTCAGGGCTGAACACTGAAAATAGGAATTAAGCACCGACTATAGTAATTAGGATTAAGAATTAACAATTATATAGTGATAAGAGTTAAACATTAATGAAACTCGATATGCTTTGCATTTTTTTAGGTTTAGGTTTGCCATTGTATGCAC
The DNA here is from genome assembly GCA_022179025.1 of Porites australiensis. Classification (NCBI taxonomy): domain Eukaryota; kingdom Metazoa; phylum Cnidaria; class Anthozoa; order Scleractinia; family Poritidae; genus Porites; species Porites australiensis. Next base: position 159,372 of record BOPM01000753.1, read on the forward strand.
CATGTATTTTGATCAAAGTAGTAATTGACAACGAATTTGAAAGATTCTAACCTTTTTTTGACTTAACTCATGACTCATTTTGACTCATTTGTACCTATCTCTCTAGCTATTTCAGTGTAAACGGAGCCTAAACGGGCCACCACATGTTTCAGCTGATAGAGGTTCGATTGTAATTAGTATGAATAAATCAGCGTTTTTGATTGAAATGTAGTGCGTATTCTTGGCTCAGTTCTCTTCTCCACTTTATTTTAACCTCAAGTCAGTTCGCATTAGAATATTTTATCTTCTTTTTCCTTTTGTTTCTTAAGACACAAACTTGATAAACTGAGAAAAAAGACGCCACTTTACCCTTTACCCCATTAGAGGAAAACATCCTAAAAAGAATAGTTTTATACGGATGGAGATCAAGCTTTTGAGATAGGATGATACGTATTATAGTGAAGAAATATGTTCAATAATGGAATGATCAATAATTTTGTTCCAGACTCGTAGCGTCCACGCTTTCATTTTCTCAGGACATGATCATAGTTGAAAGAACAAACCAGAAGGGACTGGGATTAACTCTATTGTGTTCGCGTTCGTCAATAGAGCGACCAATAGAGCCGGTGTTTTCACATGACGTCACGGCGGCCATATTGGTGTCCCAAAACAATAAAACGGCGGCCATATTGGTGTCCCGAACCAATCCTGCGGGAGTTGAACTCTTTTCTTATGCAAACGCTTTCTTTTGTTCCAATCAATTTGCATAGATGCTGGCCACGTGAGTGAAAACACTCTACTGAGATTCTCAAATATATAGGTGCGTTTCTTTGAGATCATCTGGATCAGGATCAGTGATCGGAGATCACTCGGATCAGTAGATCAAATGAACCGATGAATCCTTGTCCACAGTGGATTCATCGGTTAATTTGATCTACTATGATCCGCGTAATCTGATTGGATCTGATTGGATCATGGAACGCACCCACAAATCTTTATGGGTTCTTCAACTGGGCCGAGTTGTTCATAGCTGGGTTAAGATAACCGAGGGTTAGTTGGAAATTTGAATTCAGATATGAAAGCTTAAAAAGCAAATTCAATTTAATTCTTTTTGTCAACAATTTGATGATTGGCTACTCTAAAAAGAATAGAGAAAATTGTCGGAGAAAATGCTTTTGATCAAAAGAAAAAGCGACCCGGGTTAAAATTTAACCCTGGGTTAGCGCCAATCGGCCTTCGAACAACTGGGCCCTGGGCTTGTTTTGCCCTCTTTCCACTCCCCACCCCCCTCCCCCTTCGCCCTTCATTGGGGAGCTTAAGCAACGATGATGGCAACGGCAGCTAAAACGTCACCCGAAAACTGAATTCGCGCTGCTTCAAATTTCATCGCTCTTATTGCGACTCTTTTAATTTGTCAAATGTTGGCGATACTTTCAGGAGTTGAATTCTAAAGGACTGCATCTAACTTTACAAAAGAAAAAGAAAATAGTTGTCATGTGTTCCCGTCCTCCATAAAACGTGAAGTTAGAAAAATTTCACGCCGTAGTTGTGCAGTGACAGCAAAGAAAAGTACAAAAAAGCCTGATGCCCGTGCAAAAATGTTGTTTTGCCAGTGTTGCCGTTCTCGTTGCGGACGCCGCCATCGTTGGTTAATAAGCTCCCTATTCCGGTCCTGCGTCACTGTGGTTCGTCACGGCACAATGCGCTATTCACAATTTCCGAGAAAATGGCCTCGATTCGAAGAATACTGCAAACCGGTCAAACAGGAAATCTGGCTAATGCCTCCTACCAACAACCACGAAGAGTGACGTTAAAACATTTTTGTTTGCTCCTTCGGTGTGATGATGGCTTGGAGAAGGAACTTGGCAACTGGCTTTTATTTTCTTATTTTTACCCAACTTTTGTCTTCAGTTGCAGGTCAGTTTAGTTTACAAACTGTTACAAACTATCTCATCTCTGATGACCAGTGAAATTATAATTTCTTGTGATCGTTAGCATGCTTTTGTTGGTAGTTTGGGGTCTTATAGTATTTTTTAAACGGCTACGACTTGGTGTAATAGATTCTTTGGGAAAAGGCCGAATATAAAACAGGTCAATTTGTTGAAAAGCGAAAAGATCTCTTTTATAGAATTATACGCCCTTGGAGTGTGTCAGATTTCTCAGAAACTTTGATCTCCTGTTTCTTTGAAACAAAACAATTAAGACTCTCAATTAAGTTTAGCGTCCTACACATTCTGCGTGAGGTACAAGCCCATATACAAATATAAACTCTTAACTGCTGAAAATGTTGCATATAAATCCTTTCACTTAAATAAGTAAACTTCGAGAGTTGAAATCTAGTCGTTCAAAGAAATTTCTCTTTGTTCACCGGCTCGGAAACTTCCAAAAGTCTTTGAACTTTAATAGATTGCGGATCGCTCATGATAGATTACCGCACTGCTAATATAACGCTGTCTTTGGTCACCAAAAATTCAATAGAACTATCTAGAGAAATAACTTGTTTTGATCTTGATATGAAAGCAAATCAAATATGTATTTTGCGATTTAGTTTTAATAGTTTTTGGACGAAAAAAATTGAGCGGCTCCTGGAGAGCGCGTGCGTTGGAAACGGCTTGGTGGATGCATGGATCGTCGTTGTAACCTGAAATTTATTTTGACCGTTTTCAGTAAGGTATCATTTTTTCTCCAAGCTAAGCTGGCTCTTTTATTGTGAATAAATCATGAAATCAAGAAGCAAGACTGACTGCAGCTAGAAGAATGCCAGCCTTTCTTCCTAATCTTTGGTAGTTTATTCGACAAAATTTGCCCACCAGGCTGATTTACCAGCATTCGGCACCTTTTTGCCTTGTACCTCGGCCCTTGCTACATGTATAAGCTTCCCCTGCCAGTCTTGAATAATGCTCCTTAATTTTTTTTAATATTCATATCAAATGCCATTATTTATGACGCGGCACTCTCGAATCTTCCTTTTTGGGGGGCGATTATATATAATCGATCGAATTAGGGAGCGCGATTAATTATACTCAATTGGTTTTTAAGCTACCTGAATAAAGCCAGTTTTACACATTTTTCGTGTTTTAACACGAGTGAATATTGCTTTAAAGCAAGATAAAAAGAGATATAAAAAAAAACTTGGCTTCGTTTGTCTCCTTTTGTTAAACCTAATTTCTTTACATTCCGCTGAAAACCTTATTAAAATTCATCTAAAACTGCATGTGAAAAGTTTATTTTAGATAGTTAAATAATGATGCCAAGTTTTTCTACTGCCATTATTTATTTAGCCAAACATATTGCAAAACCTAAAGTTATTTGGGAGACTTTACAGAAATGCAAGAAATTGTTCAAAACCCTTCAACAGACGTCACAGAAACTCGAAATTCTTCAGTGTTTAAACCCTGTTGTTCATTCTTAAATTTAAAAATA
>BOPM01000753.1:168113-189452 GCA_022179025.1 Porites australiensis
ATAATTGAAAACAAACGTGAAAGCATGAATGTTATTTCTGGTTATTGTCGAAAAATATGTCATGTCGCTTCTGTCCACTGGTCGGTTAGCGTCTCCAGTGTTGTTGGCAGTGGAAGGAACCTAGCAAACTGAAAAAACGAAGATAAAGTAACAAAGTTAAGAAATGCCGTGTTTCTTACTCTTTCGCTAAAATCGCGTGACTTGTGGCAAAAATTTACAAGATTCGCGTGAATTATCCTTTAACTTTCAGAACATTCCAGACGCCGCCATGGATGAAGGCTCCACCTACAATTCAAGCGTAACTTCTATCGTGCCTAATCCATCAGTGTTTTCTTTCTTTTTTAGTGTCTTTAACGGATTGTCATTTAGCTTCAAGTTGGAAAGTTTATAAAAGGAATTTTCTGCGCGAAAAATGAACAAGTCTTCTTTATAAATAATCTACGCTGGTAGCTTCTGTTTCGCGTCTGAACACTCAGATCCATCTATGTCGTTCGACTAAAATGTAACAATTTTAAAAAGAAGTAAAAATGACTGATCTACACTAAATTGTGCTCAAAAGTCGCGTGATTCTGCGTTAATTCGAATAGTGTATTGTCTTTGCATATGCATATCAAGTGTTCTATTTACATACATTATTCATTTTCAATCATGATCAACAACTGAATTGTAACTCCTAGCAGGTACCGTAAAAAGAATTTTAGACTTCATGCCAGCCTCGCAGCTCGTTTCTGTTAATAATCACTCTTCATGTCCAGGTTTGTTAACGCGTGATTTTCATCTTCTTAGTGTTTAAGACATTTCGACCAAACATGAACAGAGTTGTTACGAAACAATGAATCATCTAAGGAGTAGCTAGACAGTCACACCCATCTACTTAAAAAGATCCAGCAAATATCTCTTCAATCCAAGTCGATAGTTTTCTTGTTCATATCAGTATTTTCTCTTCCATTTTTAGTTTCTTCTTTCACGATTTTAAAATTCTTAAACTCAAGTCAAAAGGAATTTGCTAACAAATCGGACACTCTATCAGCAGTGAAGACGTCAAGGTATGTTGACGATGGCGTCGTGTCTTGACCTTTCAATTTGATTTCTGTTTTGTCTTCTGAACACACAGCACCAACGTTGTGTGTTTAAGTTGGTGCATGTAACCTGCGTTTGAAATGAAATAGATATAAAGTATTAAAAAAATAAAGTAAAATAGACTGATCCACTCTGATTGGTTATCCAAATAGTCTAGTCCCTAACATCAACACAATGCCTTATATAGAGGAATGTGGAATCCTTTTCAATCATAATCAATTGTTCCTTTCATAGGAAAGAATCACGTTACCTGACTCTGAGAAAGGACCCGCTCTGAGCTTCGTTTCTCTTACGACTTTCTCCAAGAGTCGGAAGGTTTGTTTTAGATTTTTATCTACCTTGATCATGTTCAGTCGTTCAGAGCTAACTCACAGCCAGCTTTTGTTTGGAGTGTCGCAATCGTTTCTTAGCTGTGTATTCATGCAATCTGCAGCCAAAGAACTGCAAGAGGATTATTTTCAGTTTTTGGGTTTAGTAATATCCAGTTTCCACTAACAACGTAAGGAGACTTTTTTTAACGCCTTTAATATGCACATTACAGTTATAAAGACTTGATAACGGTGAAACACTTCGCTCATAAAAAAAAACATAACAATGGGCCTTTCAAGGTGCAAGCGTCTGAACACTGTTTATAGTAAATTTCGAAAATTATGCCAAACTTTTTTCAAAATTATGCAGTTGGTTCGGCTAAAATTTGAAGTTCGGTGTCTGTATTAACACTGGTCCACAGTGGTTTCGAATTGATTCTGCTTCTGTGGAAGAGCGGCGTCTGAATCAAGCCTCAAAGTACCTTTGTTGCTAGATGTTTCCTGCTATCGTTTATATTCTCATACTTAATATTACATCGGTTGATTTGGAGCATTAAATGTTTATTCCGATTTTCGTATTGGACTCTCTATGTGAACCCATAAACAACAATATTTTATTCCAAAAATTAAATTTTCCTGCAGCGCGCATGAAAGTGCTCGAATTGCCATGGAATCAAAAGATGTCGCCAGGCATTTATATATAGTATACACTGTACGAATTGCATGAAGTGTTAGATCTTCGGAACCAAAGAGAAATGTTTGCAATAGAATTTAGGGTGTGCCTAGACTTTCTCAAAGTCCTTCGCTTCTCATTTCTTGTTCCGCGGTAGTTTTCCCGCTCTCTCGCTCGTTTTGCCGTAGAAAACATAAAAAATCTACCGCCCGCACTTCGCGCTCGTGAAAAACTTTGAGCTCTACTTGTAGGCAAGTCTAGGGTGTGCCTAAAGAAGGTTTGGATGGTATGGAACAAAGCCCACTTATCCTCTGTCAGTTGGATTTTCCAGCTGGTAAAATGGTATCGTATTCAAAATTTAAGGAGTGTCATCTCGCTCTTTCATCCTTAAAACGTAATATTGCGGATTTTCTAGGCAAACTTAAAATAGACGACTTATCGCGTCATTACTTTTTAAAACAATGGTCTGTTGTTTCATCACATGATCATGACCAATAGTACAATGCTGCTGACTCTTGCCACGAACGTACCGACATTAATTACTGCATACTTAACTAGCCCGAAGAATCCATACCATGCACTGCACTGATCTTCAAACAAAAACGTCTCACTTTTGGCTCGCAAACAAAGGTTTGTTTTTAGATATCGTGTTTAAAAACATGATATTTATATTTGGGATTTTAAGGCATTTAATATTCACTTATAAATCTATTAATATGCGGTGTGTGTGTCTGTTGAAGTGTAAAGGAAAGGTATAGTCCTTTTCAAGGTTGGTCTAAAAGTGCTCGAATTGTCATATCATCTGTTCATGTCTCGTAGAGGCGATTTTAAACTCATATTCGACCGTATGCACGGGTTACAATATCGCCCTTAACTGGCATTTTAACTCTTTCTGTAAAGCCACGGCGAGGACGTCAGGATCGGAAATCGTTCTCGATAAACTAATTACTGCCGTGATCACTTTTGAGTATTCTCTTCGATCTTCTCCATCTTCTCAGTTTATCCAGTTTGCGTTAATGACTTAAGGAGCGCACTTTATAGGGTGAAATATTTTGCCCATAAATGTAATTGAAAACAATGGACTTCAGGAGGCGCGAACGTGAACGGCATAAACGCTATTTCTAGTTATTGTCGAAAAACATGTACTGTCGCTTCTGTCCACCAGTCGGTTAGCGTTTGCAGTGTTGTTGGCAGTGGAGTGAACCTAGAAAACTGAACAAACTAAGATAAAGTAACATAGTTAAGAAAAGCCGTGTTACTATAAACTCTTTCGTTAAAATCGCGTGACTTGTGGAAAGAATTCACAAGATTCACGTGAATTATCCTTTAACATTCAGAACATTCCAGACGCCGCGACGGATGATCATAGGCTCCACCTACAATTCAAGCGTAACTTCTCTCTTGCCTCATCCATCAGTTTTTTCTTTCTTTTATAGCGTCTTTAACGGATTGTCACTTAACTTCAAGTTGGAAAGTTTATAAACGGAATTTTCTGCGCGAAAAATGAACAAGTCTGGACCTGTTTAAAGACTTCTTTAATAATCTAGGCTTGTAGCTTCTGTTTCGCGTCTGAACACTCAGATCCATCTATGTCGTCCGAATAGAAATGTAACAATTTTGAAATGAAGCAAAAATGACTGATCTTCACTAAATTGTGCTCAAAAGTCGAGTGATTCTGCGTTAATTGGAATAGTGTATTGTCTTTGGACTACCTATCAAGTGTTCTATTTACATACATTATTCATTTTCCATCATGATCAACAACTGAATTGTAGCAAAGGAAGCACGTATTGTTTTGTGTAGCAGGTACCGTAAAAAGAATTATGCCGCTCCATTTTTAGAGTTTCTGCCAGCCTAACAGCTCGTCTTTCTCAAGAATCGCACTTCAACCACAGGTTTGTTAACGCGTGATTTTCATCTTCTTAGTGTTTAAGACATTTCGACCAAACATGAAGAGAGTGTTACGATACAGTGAATCATCTAAGGAGTAGCTAGACAGTCACACCCTGATCTACTTAAAAAGACCAATCAAATATCAATTCAATCCAAGTCGATAGTTTTCTTGTTCACATCAGTATTTTCTCTTCCTTTTATGGCGTCGTGTCTTGACCTTTCAATTTGATTTCTGTGTTTTCTTCTGAACATACAGCACCAACGCTGTGTAACCTGCGTTCGAAATGAAATAAAGAAATAACAACATAAAGCAAAATAGACTGATCTACTCCTTCTAGATTGGCTATCCTAATTGTGTAGTCCCTAACAACAACAACACAATGCCCTTCAATAGAGGAATGCGGAATTCTTTTCAATCAAAATTAATTGTTCCTTTCAGATGAAAGAATCGCATTACCCGACTCTGAGAAACGACACGCTCTGATCTTTGGTTTCTCTTACGACTTCCTCCAAGAGTCTCATTGAAAGGTTTGTTTTAGATTTTTATACTTCCTAGTAATTTTTCAGCCATTCAGAGCTAACTCACGGTCAGCTTTTGTTTGGAGTGTCGCAATCGTTTCTTAGCTGTGCATTCACGCTATCTCCACCCAGAGAACTGCAACAGAATTTTGGTCAAAAAAATATGTATGAGGGCTGCAACGAGCGTATTATAGTTCGACCTGACACTCAGAGAATCAAATCTACTGGTTTTCAAATTGCGGTATCTTCATATGTTGATTCAAGAATAAACATTTATTCATCTTATCTCGCCACTTTGTGTTCCTGATGACTCAGGCCACACCTTAGAGACGCGTGTACCCAACACAGACAGTACAACTTCCTATAAACAGGCTTCGTATTTTTATAGCAGATCTAATACCTTAAACGCGCATACGTTCCTGTCTTCTTTTGAGGTTTGATATGCTGTGATCATCTGCACTTGGAGAGATTTTATATTATACATGCATTCTTAGGTTTTTACTTAGAGACAATAATTTAACCAGACTACAAGTACATGAGCTAGTGGCTGTGGTTATCGAAGAATCATCTGAAGAATCAATGACACAATCATGCAGTATGCAACAGTGATCTATAAAATTCTCTAACAGGAATAAGTCACTGGAAAGCCGCTCACATTAAATACAATTTTATTCATAACTTATGATTTAGTTGACGTCTCATCATGACAAAATTTGCCCCTTAAGATCTCCTAGACTGCCTAGATGAAAGTCACGTTAGACTGCGAGATTTCGACACCACATGATCATGTCAGAAGCTTGCTTTCCACTTAGTGTAAAAGATCAAAGAGTGTTTTCTTTGTTATAGGCTAACTTGCAGTGCACTTTCAATAGGATTTCATGGTCTTTCATACAATCAGGCAGCCAGAAGCAAGTACTGATCAAGGTATGATTTCCATTGATTACGTTTTTGTCAAGAGAAGAGTTAAGTTAACAAACTAACGGATTAAAAAAACTCGATCGGGTCATTGTAAAACTCTTTTAAGTGTATTCAGATGACCTGCGGTTTTCTAATACAACTGGTATTCCGCAAAAAAAAAAAACTATGTGGTTTATTGGTGTTGAAGTAGAGCAAGAGACGAGTGCACCCCCTCCTAAAAAAAATCCTGGATCCGCCCCTGTCCCGGGGCTGACGCTTTAGATAAATAGAATCATGTGTTTGTATTAACGTCGTTCGAGAGTCATTCCATCTGACATAAGCGCATCGGTTCTTGTCCTCAGGAGTTCAGTGAATAGATATAAACCAAGTGAGGATAAAGCTCTTTTGATATAAACTGCTTAATTTCTTAAGGTGAAACTGATACAGAGAAGGAAGATAATGGAAGCCGTCCAACTATTGCAGCGTTTAAATCGCGTGATTTCCAGGTGCAGCACCAATTGTTTACAAACCGCTTCTCATTTTTCCTGATATACGAATTATTGTCAACTGTTTGTTTCACAGAAAGTTTGAAGTATCGAGGACGAGAGTTCAAAGACCTCTTGCATAAATTGTCAAGAGAGAGCTTTCTGAACAGCTTTTTTGCAAAATTAAGCTTTCTCATATGTGATTCTACAAGATTCTGCGCGCGGCGCTCAAATCAAGAATTTTTGCAGGTTAACCGAGCGGGCACTGGAACTATTCAAAGTGAAGATTTCCGAAGACATCCAGCCTTCAGAAGGGTTCTGTTTCATTCTGTTTGTAAGGTAAGTTTTCCTCCCTGATTTACATGTAAGTTACTTGTTCAGGTCTCTATCCCTATGGTTAACATTTACAGTTTGTCAACAGCTAACAATATAGCTAATCATTTACAATGAACTACAATGTGATCTTGAACACTCAGTGAAATCAACGTCGGTTATCTGTGGATAGGTAGGCTTAAGCTTGTAAAGATTACCACATGAGGCACGATTTACGGACAGGTTTTCAGCGTAAGCTTTTATGTAAGCGGCTTACAGGGCTTACAACCGAGCGGGGGACTGGAAGCTGTTGTGCGTAACTTATGTCATGAATTACGGTATGTTATGTCGATATACATGGACACCAAATCTCTTACCCGAATCTTCATGTAACGAGCTGAATACTCCCTGAAGATAGCTTTTATGTTCCTGTCGATAATCCTGAAGTTTTAAGTTCCAGACATAAATATTTTTTTCTAGGAATTCGCAAAAAGGCGACCGTTTTCGATGGTCCTTGGTCCGCGTCTCAGGTAAGCAGCAAGATAAAAACTTTAAAATGTTATAGTTTCCACACGAAAACGTGGTTTTCACAGTATTTCTTGTATTTTTTTCTTTTCTTGATGCAATTAAGCGAAAGTTTTTTTCGGAAGATGCTGTGAGCATAAAATAATCCGCTTTTCTTTCAAAGACTTCAGACAACAGTCTCCTCGAGTCTCCCACCCACACGAGCGTCGACGAGCGGTTTTTAGCGCGGTCGAAAATAATTACCAAAAACTCTGTATGTACTCGAGGTATTAAAAAAGAGAACTTGTAGACATGTATAGGGACGACTTTCAAAACATTCTAAGAAAACAAAGGCCGTCGCTTTTTACTTTGGAAAGGTTAAGTTTTATTCAACCAAGGTCATAGGACGCGGACCAAGGACCGCTAAGCGAAATTTGGTGATATTTTTCAAGAGTCGCTAAAACAAGAAATTCAGCGTCTACAGCAATATGCTTCCAACAGCAGAAATAAGTTGATCTGAAAACCTGTTCTGCAAAAAGGCAAGTTTTCCCGTTGCGTTTTAGTTATTCGCAGGCTAAGTAAACATGACCACATAATTTACAGTGCCGCAAAAATCCAAACTTCAAGAAAGACAAATTAACCTACCTGTCAACTAACTTTAATTTCGCGTCTTCACCCGCAGTAAGAAGGCTGAAACTTCGTCATATGAAAGAATGCTAATCAGTAAATCACGATATCTTTCATTTTTCAACGTATTTTTTTTCTTGACGAAATATTTTATCATTTTCGGAAAAGACGCGGACCAAGGACCACATACTGTACGATTCAATGTTTGTTCAAATGTCAATACTGCAAGCGGTCAGGGTAAGACGTAGACTGCGGACTTCAATTTCACCATGCAAATGTCGAGTTGCAAGCACTGCACGTTATTAGTTCTTCCAATTCAGTCTTTAGGACTCCTATTTAAGCTCACTTAAATTTATTGACAAAACTGGCTATGTTGATTCCCAATATTTGATGAAGAAGTTTTAAAACAGGCGGGCGGAATAATGATATTGATACTGAATTTTTTAAAGCTAACATTTCTCAGTAAATTCTATATTCATGAAATAACTTTTTGGTGCAATGTATAATTGCATCAATTCACAAGGACTGTGTTGACACATTCAGCATCCTGGCTTTCTTTATTCGAACTAGGGCAAGGTCATAAAAACAAACCGCTGACCAACTCCAGTTGCGTGGAATCTATAATATTTATTATTAGTATTTATTGAACACAAAAATCTAGCCATACTTCGATTCCCAGAAAAATAGAGTATTCAAAATTTTACATCACTTCTAAACCACTGTCATACACTATGAGATAGAAAAAAGTTTCATCCCGTATTATTAGAGGCAGGTCATTATAACAGGGTTATTTTAATTTGGCTTGCAAATACAGCTATTTCAAAAAACGTTGTCGGAATTGAAGAAAAGCAAAAAGTCTTCAAGCCAAGACCGCAAGGTAATGTGGGTTGTTTCAAATCCGTCTTTTGCTATGGCAGGCAATCACTCCACTAAACTGGTCGCTGATTTTTATTCAACCTTTAAACTAGACCATTTAGTATACATCTACAGGATCTAGTTATCACTTTAGTTTTTAAAAAAAGCACAAGGTAAAATTATGTTTCAGTCAAAGTGCACCTTTGCTTATTCTTATCTTTGAAAGCAATTTTGTTTAGCTAATTAGCAAGGAAAAAAGATATTACGTGATATTAAATTTTACATTTTATAAATTTGCACAACGTGGTAACAAAGTGGGCTTTAAAAAAATATAACCAAACCTTTTTCCAACTACTACCACTCAAGAATTAATTAAAGCTCGCCAACGTTTACTGCAGGGAATATTTTGCACAACTCGTCCAGCATGTGAGAATGTATGGACAACCACATCGCCTTTATTCCACGTCGTTCAATTTATGAAATAATAGCGATTTTTCTGGAAATGAATTCAAGAGGACCAGTTTTAAGTTAAAAAGGAAAAAAGAAAAGAAAATTGTGGTCTGCTGTTCACTTCCCCTCAAACGTGAGACATTTCAAGCCGTAGTAGTGCCACAACTGCCTCGGACAAAAAAGCGTGATGCTCCCTATTGTTTGAAGGCTCTCCAAACACCTCTGTTTGAAGAGTTGTCCAACGTTCAGAAATACTCTCACTTTTTATACAGAAAGACATTCCTTATTGTTCTCAGGGACATACTTAAGTGGCCGCTAAATCCCTAGAACCTATAGCAAGTCATTCTAATAATCCCATGTTACCTTTCGGTCTTGGCTTAAAGGCTTTTTGCTTTTCTTCCGACAACGTTTTTTGAAATAGCTGTATACAGTTTGAGATAAAAGGTGAGAAATGATTGTGGAACAGACTGTGCGGTATAAATGCCAACTGAACTGTTACTATGTTTTTTTCCAAATCAAATGATATTTATTCTTAAGATTACAGTTATTAAAGATATGTCTCCATGGAGAGTTAACCAACATTACTAAGCAGCTGCCACTAATGCCTGTACCCAATTCAAAGGGACGGCCCACTTAACGGGATCAGGTTCAACTGTATAATATATTGCCTATACAGCACACATTATGTTGATTCATAATGATATATGAATATTTACAAAACAAGGAATCTGGGAAAGTAAACAGCATTGCAGTATGTTTAACAGACACATTTTAAATAGCAATCAGCACACTTTTGCCACATGCTGTTAATATTTTTATATTCTACCATTACTCATTCAAAATTTTTTTGGTCTCTGATTGGCTCCAATCTAACCAGCTGGCAATAGACCAATTCTGATATATTAAAATTCATACTTCGCTGTGGGGCTTGGGGGAATAAAACAAAAGAAAGGTATTATTCATTATTGCGGCTCAAGATGATTTCTTTTGATTTATTCCTCCAAGCCTCGCAGCCAAGTATGAATTTTAAAATATCAGAAATAGGTCTTATTGCCAGATGGTTAGATTGGAGCCAATCAGAGGATACACAATCAGAGGTTTGGGGAAAAATAAATTCTTACCCAGACCAAATCACCCATGCCCTTCCCCCACCTCAAAAAACAAATGGTTGGCTCCTAAAAAGCACTGATACATTCCAATGCAAGATCATCCCAAAGTGCATTGTGCTCATATTTTTTCCCAAGATGGCTGGTTCAGGCAACAGTTTTAAAATGGTAAGTTTGATTCCATATCTCAAACCACCCTCAAATTTGGTGTGTAGGGTGCTTGTTCCTTCGCATGACTTAAGTTGGAACTTTGCTTAAAAGCAATCTGTCTCACTTACACTTAACTTATAGGGTGTACTCCACTGCCCTTCATACTATACCAAGAACTTCATGAATTTATAGAGCGGTTTGAATCTCAGAGAAATGAATAAATTTTTTGTGCAAGCATTATTATTAAGGCAGCTCTTTATTATTGACTATTCTTAAAATATAAATTATTATATTGTAAGAATTTTCAATAATGCATGGATGGAAGTAATCAGAAGACGTGCAAGAAGATTACACATTGCCACAGGCTCCATGCCATCAAAGGAAACAAAAAGAGCACAGAATTCACATTGCATTGATAAAAGCCATTTTCTGTCCATGCCAGTTAGTGCAATATAATGAGGTGGTAAGTTTGTTAAAGATTTTGCAGCTATTTGCAAACCCCCCTAAGCTTAGCAGCCTACAGAACTCCAGAACTATGGCCTAAAATTCTTTCTGGAATTTTCCCAAAAAAAGCTCAAATTTCTTTTAGGAATGTCGTCTTCAATTCTTCCAAAAACTCTGTTAAATTATGAAATTCCTGAAAAATCTCTTAAAAATTTTATTTTTTTATGGCAGTGAATAACCACTGATAAGTTGTGGTGTAGAATAATTGTTGATTTGTTCTGCTAAGTGCACAGTGCTCTAGACACTCCTGTAGCATGTGAACAGACTGAGCCCTCTCTGTGGTTGGTAGGAATAGAAAAAAATGCTATGGGTATATATATTTCCAGCATTCAGGAAGCTTAAGTTAATTCTCAAAAAAAACCACAAATGAATGAATGAATGAATGAAGAGTTGTGGATGAGAGGACAACAGACATGCCCTCGGACATCAGCATACAAAGGCGCCACTGGCACCCGCTCTCAGTCCATCTGTGAGGCTACTGAACCCATCCAACCCATGATGTGACTGATGTGATGAGTGAAGGTTGACCACAACACCAGGGTCTACATCCCCTACTCTATTCGAACAGTGGAGTGGGTTCTTTTACGTCCCACAAGAACCAGATAAGTGTAAGTGCTGTGAGACGGGACCTACAGTTTTTCGTCCTTATCCGAGAAGACTAGAAAGTCTAACCGTTTGCAGGTGTCATTACAAAGACAGCACTTTCTTCTCAGTTATTTAAAGACCCTGAGTGTTGGTCCCGCCGGGGTTTGAAACAGTGACCTCTCGCTCAGCAGACCAGCGCTCTCTCACCTGAGCCAGCCAGGCGGTGGTAAAGAAGGTTGTTTTTTTTCAGCTGACTTTAAGAATGCTGAGTTAATTTAGCTTGAGGGAAAATGTGCCTGTGTCAGTCATATGCTTCAACAAATGACTGGCATTGAAACAAATTTCTAAGAATTTCTGCAAAATCCTTTTCTCTAATAATGTTGTTTGAAAGTCTTCTATATTCATTTACAATTGCTTAGTGATCAGAAATTTAAGAATGTCTTCGCTGTAAGTAATTGTGGCTACTGAGTTTCTTGGACATTTACTCAAGTTCGACACTGTTTCGAAACTTACATCATTAATGAGTTGAAGCATTTTCCCTCAAGCTAAATTAACTCAGAATTCTTAAAGTCAGCTGGAAAAAAACCTTCTGTTAAGCTACAATATTTACTTGCCTCCATCAGTTTCCCAAAATACTAACCAAAAATTGGCTTAATTTGGAAACTTCAGTTTGCAAACTCAAACTGCCAGCTGGGCTCTCGACACTGCTTGTTGTACTGATGGTGCCCTAAATTTTAGGAAAGCATAAATTCCTCTAGTTTTGCAAAATTATACTAGTCTATCTTGGTCAGCGATAAGAAAAATCAGTTTCCTTAAGCAGAGGTCAGGCAAGACTGGTTTTGAGTCAGCTGTAGCCTGTCATTGTTGACAAAAATATTCATTTAATCTAAAATAAAAATAGAAAATTGGTAGTACTAATTTCTTTATTTTTGGTTTGGAAAATTACCACCCCCACACCAATGGCCTACCCCATATTTTGTCCTTCCCCCGCCTGTGAAATGTTTCCAAAAATGTCAGGTGGATGTTCAATGCTCTAAAATTCTCAAATAAATTTTTCTTAATATTTCCAGAGATTGTTTAAAATTTTTTTGATGTCTAAATAAATTAAATTACTCTAAAAAGTCCAGAATGAAGCTTATGTAACTAAGCCTATGAGTCCCAGTTAAGGAAAGTGACAAATTAAGTGGCACTTTCAAGTGTAATATTAAATAAGAATAAATTATAATGGCTTTATTCCGATCTTAATCTGCTAAAAATGCACGGTGGGATGACATTCATTTCTTTTCTTCCTAACTGCTGGCTCATGGCTAACAATATTTCATTCAACAAATTCGCCGCTGAGGCGAATCACGTATTTCTTTCTACTTTGGGATTAAATCCAGTTCTTAAGATGTGTGTATTGAACAAGAGTTTTAAATACCCAGCGCTTAGGGAGTTCCCATGAGGCCATTGGTAATTTTTATTCGAAAAAGTCCGCCATATGCACGGGTATATATATTTATGACGCTACAGCAGAGCTGCAGCAACACTGATAACAGCTCCAAAATTAGTCGTGTATAATCCAAAGATTCGAATGGTCAGCTGAAGCAGTAGATTATTATAAACTCAAAAGTAGGGCTTAAAAGCAATTATTCGCGGTTCTCAGTAAACACTAGTCCTGCTACACAATCTACGCGGAAAAACGGCTGTGTATAAAACTACAGTAGACTCACAAGTAAACAACGATAATCGGTGTGTCACACACACACACATGTGCACGTGATTTTAAACACCTCAACAAGGTTTGTAACTTTGGAGAACACGCTGTTTCATTAAAAGGCAGTTTTAGGTTATTTCAGTCGATTTGTTCCAAACCGAAACTTATGGTGTCAGAAGTGGACAACGTAACGTGCGTCAGCGTACAACGACATGCACCATCACAAGAAAATGCTGCCACTCTTGACGTGCATGGCATTCAAAGAAGTCTGCCGATGTCACGCTTAGATCTGATTCAAAACTGACAACACTCTTGAGGCCTTTTCACTGTTACACCGCTGAAGTCGATCCCTTGTTTTGCGACACTCATAACCATTTATCCGCCCTGCCAGTGATGTAACCAATTACGTTTCTTTCGACGGTGGTGAGGGGTGGCTTAATGGACGTCTCTCCGGCGTATCTGATTTTCAACGCGTCGACCACAGATCTCTGTCAAACAAAACTCTGGGTTATCATCATCTGCACAAGAAGGGTATCCACCAGAGGGTATCCACAGAATCTAATCGTAAAAAACGGCACAGTTCAGTCCACCTCAATATTAGTTCCTCGTCTTGCTGAAATTGGTTTACGTATTGGGCGACATGTTGATGCCTCTTAGATGAACTAAACAAGGTCATCCGGTGAGAAGGTGATCGACCAAACGTCGTTGCAAACGAAGCGAAAAAATGATGTAACTTGCTCTTCTTTCTCTAGTTCGTACTTGAGATTTTCTGCCTGTAACTGGGCAGAAATTAACCTGGAGCCTCTAGCTGTTTCAGCGCCTGTGGAAGATATTTTTTGAAGCGAAGTAACTAAACTCGGTACGCACTTTTCACTGAAAAATTCCTCATCCGAGGGAAGACAGCACCGTCCTGGTTTTCTCCTGATGTTCAGACAACCGGGCTTTTCCTCTGTTTCTCCAAGATTGTTCGTGATTTTTCAACCAAGCTCTCAAATGTACACTTGTTACATTTTGACCACATTTCCTTCATTGCTATCACTTTCGCTATCAGTACTGTCTTCTTCCGACTTAACTGCTATCTCACCGTCTTCCTCAGCTTCCTCGATAAATTCTGCCCAATCTTCTTGCTCCCGCTCTTCAAAAAACTCTTCGATCTCCATACTAAAGTGCGGTGTTACGGATTATTTTCTTTGTTTATCTACGTTAATTTTGGTGCCGCACAAAAGGATCACGGAAGTGCTTGTGTTATGACGTCAGCCAGTTTCCTATCCAGTCTTTCTCGAATTATCCATGGTGGAACAGGTATGGTATTCGTTTGAAATCGCATTACGTCTCAAAGGACAGGGAAAAAAAAGTTCGAGTGGTAACTTTAATTACACGCATCTACTCAGAAGTAGCCGGCGAAATTTACAAGTTTCGAGAGCGACGAAGATAATCAATTGATGAGGAATGTGCTAGAGAGGCATTGCATTGCGGTCAAACAAATGTGATCTATGAACGGTACTGTTTCACTATCAGACATCAAGAAACTGGGGAATCCTTCGACGTTACTAAAACAAGGAATGACCTACAATGAGGCACAATGAGCTACTCAATGGCAACCTATTTAGGGTTTCCGACGCCATTTGACGAGAAGGCAAGAAAATCTTAGGACGGTTACCAAGCATCTTACAAATGCAACATTTCAGTCATGCATATTCCCAACATTCCCTTTGACTTCGTCGCTCTTGGAGATTTAAGCTTTACGGTATATTTTAAGTAAGTAGATGTGGGCTTTTTAAGATTGACACGCATTTTTTGCCTATTGCTGCAAACACCCGCTCGTGAATTTCCTGTTTAAGCCACTGGAATTAATTTTAGTGTACTAAAAATACGTATATCGCAGATCCTCGCGAAGCTCGGGGGGATCCCGTATGGGGTGGGGGAACAGGAGAGAAACAAAGTAAATCATGTAACTGGGGAGGGCGGGTCTAATATTGGAAGCTGAGATGTACTTTAATCTCCTGTGGATTAAATTTGAACCCAGTGCTCTGGCTTTAAAAAGGATCTTCTGAGATTTAAATGGGGTTGCTGTTGTTAGTGAATGCTGCATAGGTCCCATCCTGTGTTCACCCCATTTGACCCTCCTACATGTGTAATTATGGTCAAAAGGAAATGGGGGTGATAGTGGATAACTGTCGGCTAATATGCAGTTGCATTTGGTTAATAAAAGCTCAACCTTAAGTGTAATAATAAACTTTTATAGCTGTAATTCACCTAACAATAATTTTTTCTCCAATTACCGTATTTATTCGATTAACCGCCCTGGGTGCTTATTAAATTTTTGGACCTTGAGAGTGGGCGCTTATTCGAGGTGGGCGCTTATTAAATTTTCACCATTTTTCAAGAAGTGTAACATGTTTATTTTGCAACAAAACAGTAAATGGTAATAACAAAACGCGAAGATGTAACAAAGCAAGGTTTCCGCAAAACACTCTGAAGAAAACTCCGTCTTCGGGCAACTCTGTTATTAGTACTTATTCCTTTTTGGGAGGTGGTAGGTGTAAGGGGGTGGGCGCCTATTTCAGTTTGAGTGGGAGGGGTGTGGGGTAGGGGTGGGCGCTTATTTGAGGCTGGGTGCTTATTAACTTTTTCTGCCTTTAGGATGGGCGCTAATTCGAGGTTGGGCGCTTATTCGAATAAATACGGTACCAGCATTTAGTTGTTGTTTTCACGGCAGCATTATCTCCTAGCACTGCCATTCACTCACTACTACTGACACATTTCACAAATATTTATTTGTGAAATGTGTCAGTAGTAGTGAGTGAATGGCAATGCTAGGAGATAATGCTGCAGTGAAAACAACAACTAAATGCTGGTAATTGGAGAAAAAATTTATTGTTAGGTGAATTACAGCTATAAAAGTGTTTGCACTTTTTATGAAACATAATCATACTTGACAACTATTGTTTGTAACAGTTAAGTGCAAACAGTCACTGAAATAGAAAATTACAAGTAGCGATGTCATTAAGGATGCAGTTCATGAGAATTACTAAAGTGATCATGACTTATGATTATTGAATGTGTGGGCATTCACCATAAAGCACTGAATCCAAGTAAAAAGTACAAATTTTTTACTACTTAGGCAAGTGTTCATAGTTATTTGTGTACATGCATAAGGAATAATCCCTATGCAAGAGTAAATTTGTATGAAATGTGCACAAACAAGTCATGTTGAAGATGATCAGTTTCTCCATTGGTCTCAAATGAACACTTTCCCTGTATTACATGCATTTATTGTGAATGTAAAGCTAAGTGCAGGATGGATTGATCTTATGGAAAACCCTCTATAAATATCTGCTTGCATGTCGTTTAACTTCTCGAAACAATCTTCTTCTGCCAATGGAGCAAATGTTTTATTTCTGTGAATATGTCAGATCTCTCTGACTTTTTTGAAAGAGTGAAATTTATGAGTGAATTTTCCCTAACAGCAAAATTTTCCCTAAAATTTCCTTAAATTTTCCCTGACAACGAAAGGAATTACCGTTCCTGGCCTGGCATACCATGTCACACACTAATATTCTGAGGATATCCGAAATACAGATGTTATTTTTGAATAGTAGGAACAAAAATATAGGGGGCCAGCAATAATAAATTTTTGTCAAGTTTGACTTAAAAGACACAGCTGTGTTTATGTATAAGGCTGCTATACATATATATTTTTTACTTGTGAAGGAAATTGAATGAAAATTGTAAGCTTAAACGAAAAATTTTGTTCAATAAGGATTTCGTTTACAAATGTAACGCTTCCCCCCCACAGGTCATACATTAGAGGTGTTGTTCGAAAACTGTTCATTGTAAAATAAAGCTTACTGTAAAATGGTGAAAAGGCTGATCTGCTGTCCTCAGTCCCTTGGAAAGATACTCCTCATGTCGATTTTACAGATGGCGTAGTTCTTGCTTCCTATCGCTGCATTGAAAAAGATAATTTTGGCTGTAAGCTTGCCTCTCTTTGGTTTCGTTGCGAATTCTATTGAGCGCATTTTGCTGAAACGTCAGCAGTCGGTGTTCCCACTCTTCGACAGCTTTCTTTGCAGTGTAATTGTAGTATTTTGTTGCTGCTTCTTTACATATTTTTGGTCACTGTATAGCCTCTGTCTCTAGTTGACAGTGTTTGCCTGTATCTTTAAGAAAACTTTCAAAAAATGCCTTTAAGAGGAAAATAGAACAAACACTTTTTGAGATCCTAGCTTCAGAAGACTGTTACATTGATCTCCCAGAAATCGTTCAAAAAGTTAAGTTGAATTTATTTTCCTCTTAGTTGATATGTAATCATTAATATCGTTTAGTCTATCAGTAGTCTCTTGTCATAACTGTTGTCATTTATTATTAGTAATACCATTAGTTTATCAGTAGTCTCTAGTCATTGTTGTCAATTTTAGTTTCTTTAGTTCTCTTGTTACTTTTAGCTGTATTTAGTTGTATTTACCGGTATTTCCTGTAACCATGACCCGTCTAGATTAGCTTAGCTACCTGCAGCATGTGATTGTACTTTTACCTCAAAACACAATAAAATAAAATGTATGTATGTAAATGTATGTATGTATGCTGTGTCATTTCTCGCGCTGAATTTAATTTAAAGTCTACGTTCTCGCTCTTCCAGAGTTTTGTTTGTAAATCTTTCCCAGCGAGGATTTCCAGCCACTTGTTGAATCCACCGTTGTTAAGTTTGCTGTTCTCTTTTATTTGCCTGAGATATTGGGTGGTGATTCACCAACCACAAACATTGTTATAATTTACAGATGAAAAAATCCATCCTCATGAATAAAACCCGGAGCTTTGTCATAGATGGAAATCGGTTGCCTGGACACCTAAAATGCACTTTGACGTCACTACTCTGAATGACATCAAGGCAGACACCAACCAAACTCAATAGATTTATAGCCAAGAGAAAATCACGCTGGCCTTGCAGTGCTCGTGTGATACATGCGTGCTTCGCACGCGACGAGATTATAAACTGCGCGGCTCGGTTCGTGAGGAAGAAGAAAATCACATCAGGGTTGAGTTTCACATGTATATTTTAGCCTGGGTTTAACTTATGTGGTAACTCTGCTGAGTCATCATCAGGTGTTGGTGGTTTGCTGTGCTATAATAGACATTGTCCTAATTGTGGTCAATGTTTCATTCAGATGGAAAGGTACGAAAAATTTCTTGATTAAGTATTGAAGGTAAGTAGGTTTTCTAACCATGTAATACATTACTACAAAAGCCAATAACGAAAGAACAGAAATCGTAATTTTTCAGTACATTATGTTGCCCAGTATCTGGACAGTACCAGTATCCAGACACTTAAAACAAACGAAACGAAGTATTTTGAATGAAAGCTGAACATTTCAGCTTTACAATGAAAGTGTTGGCGAGTTTAAAGCTTGCAAAACAGTCACAGAAGAGGCCGTTCTGTTCAGGTGAGTAATCTTTTCCTGGCTAATATTTACGCTGCTCAGAAAAGGGTGAGTAATGTGTGATATTTTCAAAGAAACTGTTTTATATTGAGTCAGGTTCTCAGAAAGATTATTAATTCTTCTTGAAATTCGATTTGTTTGGAATAACGGAGGCCAGAAACATTCACTAGGTATTGATGTCAGGTGTCCAGTATTCAGACAGTTTTTCTTCCCTATACAGAATCGATGAATTAGCTGTGTACATTATCCAGGTAAGCTATATTTCATATCTATAACTATAATTAAAGCTTAGGATATATGATATAGTCATAAAATGTTATTCTACTTAACTGCGTATGGAAATTTTTCTTCACTCATTCAGAAGCAACTTGATTTCGTGTACACGGCTTGTTTCGACCAACTGCATTTTCTATAGCGTCGGAGTTGAACCTGGAGTTCTCATACTTTCCCCAGTTGTGACTGCTAGCATGGGGTTGCAAGGGTCTGAAAAAATTATGTCACAAAGGGATTAAGAGATGTGAAAGAAGGAGGAATTAGTGCCAGAAAAGCAGGCTTATTGTGGGGACTGAGCATGAAGAAATCAACACTGCAGGTCAGACTAAATAGGAGAGTGACCTTTGACCATCAGATTGAGGTCCCTTCCCCAAGTTTTTTTTTAATAAAAAATGAAGAAAAAAAGTCGTTTGCAGATTGGCTAATTGAGTTTGCAAACCGCGGCTTCAGCATATCCACGGATGCCTTCCTTAAATCAGTGAAAAAGTTCCTAGACAAGGAAGTAAGAATTATACCCTTTAACAGCTGCTCGCGTTCCCCACCATACACCAGTCATTTGTTATATTTTGCTTCACGATGCTAGGTTATATTTTTGAAATCGATTGTCAGACTACTTTGCAAGTGCACGAGAAGCTTATAAGTCGCTTGCCTGTCGAAATTTATGTACAATTATCTTGTTATTGTTGCGTCCGGATACTGGGCCAGCTGTCCAGATACTGGGCAACATAGGAGCTCTACAAAAATATAAATTTTGCGATGGAAACAAAGGGAAAAAAGTTCAACTGTCTTTTGTCATATTCAGGGTTCTCAATAGAAGGCGGCACCCGGCGATTGATCGCCGCTTACTTTGGGATTTATAGCCGCTTACTTTGTGTTTAAGTCGCTTTTCTTTGCTTTGTTTTGACACCTCTGGCTTTGCTGAAGAGCCTCCTACTTTATCAGTGATCACCTCCTATTTAAAAATCTATTGAGAACCCTGCATATTAAGGACTAAACTGATTTTCTCTGGGCCAAATTTCAGAGCTTCTGCGACTAACAAAGGAAAGTTATTGCGATGTTAAACTGAAAAGCCTGGATACTGGACAACATACTGTATAGAGTTTTATCGATTTGAGAAACACACATTCCTTGTGGCAGCTGCTCGGAGGAGAAGTCACCAATGGTGCGTTTCTCTGACCCCAAGCAATACTAAAACAATTGGAAGAATGACATGTTGGTCAATTTAAGCTTTCTACTGATATCAAGAAGAATCCAGGACCTTCAGTTTATAATGTAGATGCTTCAAAAACAATAGGCTATTTCCGAGTTGCCTCAAGCCCCTGTTTCAAAGTGAGGCTAAGTGCGAAGCCATTGATATAAAAATGATGCAAATATAACTCATTTTCACAACAAAGGTTTCGCACTTAGCCTGGTATTGAAAGTGAGATTTTTTGGAACTCGGAAATGTCCTATTCATGCTCCATACTGTCAAGAAAACATTGTAGTATTTGGGGAAAATGCTGGTCAACAATGTTTTGCAATGAGTTTGTGCACTTTAATTTACAGTAAGATAAGAAAGATTACGTCAGTCGAACAACTGGAACTGACTTATACTTAGTTTGTTCATTTACCTTTAAATTTCCGGCAGTAGCCAGTAAATTTTTCCTGAGATATAGAGGTGGAATTTTTTTGTAAAATTATGCCCTGTAACTTCAGGCCACCACAAAAATTCCAAAATATTCCAGGAATTGCCAGGAATTTAATACATTTTCCCTTTACATTATACTGAATAAACCTGGCAAGTTTCAGCGCGGTCCAACACAGCCGCAAAATTGCCCTTAATTTTCATCGCGCTGCGCTGTCTTGTTCGTCTCCATCTTGAATTCTTACGAGTAAACCGCTGTTCTTAATGTTTGTTGTGACACTGACCCGATTGTGGCACAGAAAGTGGCGACAAAATACAAAAATCTTTGTTTGAACTTGTTGCGTGATGTGCTCTCAAAATGATGTCGTAAACAATGTTTTAGGGCCTGTTTTCATGAAGCTGGGGGACCCCAGGTAGGTGAGGTAACATGTGGCGGGTTACCCCACCTAACATGTAAACGTGATCACATTAAAATGAGAGATTATATGCCTGGACAGGTGGGTTACCCCACCTAAGCGGGTTACCTCACCTATCTGGGGTACCCCACCTCCATGTAAACAGGCCCTTAGCCTTAGCAACGTGCTAATTTTCATAATAGATCATTGACGGCCTTATCTGTCATCGACCTTGCAAGGATCATATATCTAATCTGTCTCTAGAAGGCTTTTTACAGCCATAGAAATGAGTTAGAAATATCAAAACAATCGTACTTAATTTGGGGAAGTAGAATGTAAGGGAATTTTGCTAATTTGCCCTGGCTTATCTGAAACTCGTAACACGTTATCGCATGTCGGGTTGTGAAAATTGCAACATTTCTGCATTCTGTCAACAACGGAAAGTATCGCGTCGGATTTCAGCCCTGTGAATATGAATTATTTCCAAAAAAGCGCTCTTAGATAGCAACTTTGTCCTTCGTTTTCTCGGTTATATTTAACGAAAATGCTTCATTTTTGGAATTTAAGTTCAGGTTAAGAGTACATTTCAAATAAGCGATTTTTATAAGCATGATTATTTATTGAATTTATTGCGTTCGGGGCACAGGGAGCAGAGAAGTTCAGTTTGAATTAGATAATAAAGAATCTCTTACCTCTTTGATTGCTGTAATCTGTTAATTCTCCGTGTGTTAGTTAGCCGTGTGTGATCATTCTGGGTCGTTTAACCGTTAAACAATTCCCTTCGATCTTCCCTCTCAACGTTTCTTTCCGACCGCCATTATTTTGAAACATAACAACCGCTGAACGAAGCGCTCTTGGGCTCTCAAGATTCCTTAGCGTGGGTTCGCTTTCCGAAGACGCTCCGCCGAAGGCCAACGAAAAAGCCCACGAGCGCTTCATTCAGTGGTTGTTATGTTTCAAAA
>BOPM01000754.1:15242-20242 GCA_022179025.1 Porites australiensis
CCACTTGATGAAAAACATTACGCGATCTGCCCATTGAATGACTAAAACGCGTAAAATTATCCATAACTTCAACTTTTATTCAAATTTTGTGCAAACGTTATAGACAACTTTCAATGGACAGCAATGAAATTCAGTGATTTTGTAGCCTGTTACACTGATCAATTTTAGCTCTGAAAATTTTAATGGAAGTAAATCTATCTACGAATTTTGATATTATCACTTCTTTTCGTAAAAGTCGCCTTGCAAATTGCAAAAAGAGCTCAGTATTGTACATTACCGTGATGTATATCTAGCCGATTTTCTGAAAACCAACCCATCGAAAATAGCAGTCATTTGTGTGAAATGGCGTCAAAAGGCAGGTTTTGGGGGCTTGATAAGCTGCAAAATCAAAATACTAACAAAGGAAAAAGAAAGAGCGACGAGGAAGAAAGAAGGAGAAGAGGAAAAAGCAATGGTTGCACTCTTAGTTTTTATAATGGCTGCTGTGGTTTTTGCCGGATAAAAACCGTTGGACACAAAAAGGTCCATTTGGCGGTAACGTTTTTGTAAAATCCGACTAGATATACATTTTGTTATTCGAAATCGCGCATGTGTAGCTCTCTCGAGCGGTTTGGTGAATGTTAAAGAGACATTTTTTAAACGAATAAGTTGTAAAATCGTTCCAGAAACATCTAGTAAGTAGCCTACAGTATCTTTACTGATTCCTAACATATAGATTTTTGTGAAACTTCGCAAAGCAGAAAAGCACCAAAGTATACGTAGCGTAGTGCATTCCCAGGGGAAATACGACTTAGGACTGAAATTCAATGAAGAGCAAAAACAATTGTGACGTCATTGTCACGTGATATTCATTCGGATCGCAAAAAAGATATAATAAAGTTCAATCTCTGTGTAATTCATGTGTTATAATGGATTTACAGTGAAGACCAAGCTGTTGTTGGAAGTCTAATAGAAAAGGTTTTTACTCAAGTAAGGAAATGTGGATCACTGAAATGTAATTCAGCTTTCGTACTCGTCTAAGCACTTTGTTTTTCGTCCTTTTTTCCCCGTAGAAATTTCCAATTTTGAAGCCGATATCGCCTTTTTCAGCGAGCGACATGATCCAGAAACGAGAGAGTGGCTCTTTGGAGATATTAACAGTTGGTTCCATGCTCCTGGTGACTCCAGAGCTTATGTTCTCCTGGGTGATGCGGGAGTTGGCAAAAGTGTAATAGCAGGAGCCCTGGCAAAGCGGGCACAGGATGCTGGGTACTTAGGCGCTGCTTTCTTTTGTCGTCACAATGACGAGACAAGAAATGATCCCAGATGTCTTTTAGGTACTATAGCTTGCCAACTTTGTAAATGTAGTGTTCAATACAGTAATATAGTGGGAGGGGAGGGTGGTGTAAGAATGACATTAGCCAATAGTAAGTTAAGTATTGGTGGGTTGTTTACGAAACTGTTACAAGAACCTTTAGGTAAGTGCGCGCCTTGTGAACAAAGAAAATTAGTCATTATTGACGCTCTAGATGAGACAGAGTACAAGTCCAGGGACGATTTTCTTGATCTGGTTATGCACCGTTTTCCCCGGCTTCCAAAGTGGCTTTTGTTTTTTATTACCAGTCGCCCTGAGGATACCGTGCAGTTCACTCTGAAAAATTATAACCCTTGCGTTAAAATATGCGCTGGATACGGCAAACATCTTAATGTTTATCAGCAGCACGAGCAGGACATAAAGCAATTTTTGGAGAAAAGAGTCGATTTTTCCGGTCTCCCATGCACAGTTGAAATCGTAACAAAGAAGTGCAGTGGGTTGTTCTTGTACGCGTTCTACATGGTAGAAGTGTTAAATAATTTAGCATGTTCAGGTAACATTGGTGAACTGACTGAACTTTTCCCAGGGGATATTGATGATTTTTTTTATGTAAATTTCAAGCGCATTTTTGATAAAGTGGGAGCAGATCTGTTCAGAACTTTGTTCGGTTGTGTTGCAGCTTCTCCTTCTCCTCTTCCGCGGTCATTTATTTCATTCCTTGTAAAGAGGGAAAAATCAAACCTGGACGAACAAGAAGTTATTGACACCGTTTCAATATTTTTGGTACTCCGAGCTTCTGATCTGACCTTTGCCTTTCTTCACAACTTAATCCAATCCTGGCTGACCGACAGGAACAAAGCTCGACGATTTTTTGTCGACACTACCAAAGCAGGTGAGTGCTTAAAAAATATTGTTCTCGAATTTCTTCCCTCTGTAATGGACTTCTCATCCGCGAAGAAACATCCGTCTGTCGAAAAAGATTTTCTGGACTATGTCTTGCATGTTGGCGTTCGTGTTTTGTGTGGTAACGATGACGCATGTTCGATGAAGAACGTTTACAACTGCATGACCAGCTACCAGTTTATTCAGCAGAGAATACAGAAAAGCCGGATTGGCGTTTATTCTGTGATTGGTGATCTCAAGCTTTCTGCTCGCTCACAGACTCTTGATGATACTGAAAAGGAAATTCTGCAAGGAGTTTGCAGAGGGCTGGAAAGAAATACCCATACTCTTCTGGAATGTCCACATCTTCTTCCTTCCTGCCTGCAAATGATGTCCAAAGCTGTCAAATTAAACATGACAATTCCCGATGGAGTGTCCACCACTTGGATGGAGTGGAGCTGGCTTCCTTTCCCTCCTCCTAAAGCCACCCGTGACAAGGTCAGGAGTTGCTTTGCTTTTTCTCCTGATAAGAAGTTATTAGCCGAAGTCAGATGCGGGTGTATCTCGTTGTACAATTCATGCTCCTTTGAAAGGTTGTTCGGCCCAGTCAAAGTAAAGGAATTGGCATACGTACAACGTCTGGCATTTTCTTGCTGTGGTAATTTTGTCTTCTTTGGAAAATTTGATAGAGCCTTCTCAGTAGAGCGAGGAATTATTGAAACATATTTCCCTTTACAGACAGTTCATCTTTCATTTGGCTGGTGTTCGTTTACCCTTGATCGACAACACATCGTGGTGAAGTGTAACAGTTCACTTACTCCCAAGTGCTGGTTGTGCCTTTTAAATCACCTTTGTTTGTGGGCCAAATTGGAAATTGCACAGAGCCGAGAGAGAGAACCCTTATGTCGATGTTTTCCTCACAAGCTGAAAGTGACAAGAAAACATCCCCGATTAGCAGCCTATCAAGGTTCGCGCATTACAGCAATGAGGCCGTTGTCAAATCTTCTCAGCCAAATGAAACGCGAAGAATGGTGTTCACTTTTAGAAAAGGTACAACTCAATAGAGGAGATGGAACTTTTCTGGTTCCAAATTGTGAGAGCTGTAAAACAGCAGAAGGGTATGAAGCATTAACCCTGGAAGAAGTTCGTCAGTTTGTTATTGACCACTACTCTGAGATATTTAAATATCAAGTTTTGGATTTGCAAACGGGTAAACCTGTGTTTGATTTAGCCTTGTCCGGTGTTAAGGTGAGCCCATTTATTCATTTTTGTCACCTAGGCACAGCATTTGAGATATGTGGCGCACTGTTTACCGGTATTGGTAAAGCTCTGTCACTCGCCAATATTGCCTTACTAAGCACCATTTGTCATCACCTTCTTTTCCGTTCAAGTATATTGCCGAAACCCTATTTTTCTCTGTCCAGTTTTTTACCTACTCCATTCAAATGGTATCGGCCTGGTCCTGATGGAACAGTTAGCTTTACGGTGGATGAAAGTAGCGTCTTTCGCCAAAACTTGAATTGCTTCATTGAAGAGATCAAACGCTATGCTCCCGTGGAGGACGATGTAGTTCTTTATGAGACTCATGAGTTCCGTCTATGTGCCCTCTGTCTCCAGACAGGCACCACTACTGTTCTATACAGCTCCCACCAGTATATGATGGAATTGGACCTTGAAGAGGTTCCAGTTAAACCTTACACGCTCGTCTTACCCGACGAGGACATTATAAGAGAGGCAAGAGAGAACGCGTTAGCCTTATCGACTTATACATTTACCGACTTACCCTACGAAGGCTTTTATGAAGCAATAGAAAAGGCATCAGTCTTATCGACAGTTTCGTCGACGATAGCGTCAGAACTTGCAAATCTCCCTGATGAATTCAAAAAAGTATTTTTTCTTGACAGTATACCTTGCTTCTCACCAGGAGGGGTGTGGGTGGCCAAACCTGTAGTTGATTATTGTCAGACAACGGTCTTCTTGTTTCGTGGAAGACATCATAATAAGCAGCAACATTCCAACAACCTAGAATACGTCATCACGGGGGTCGCCCAATTTGGTTTCACAAATGACCACTCATTTTTCGTGTATTTGAGTGTCTGCAACACACTTCACGCCCTGTATCTCCAGTCGGGTGGTGTCATTCTGGAAAGCATCTCCGGAGTTAGCCCCTTATCCTTTATTGCTGAGGGTCAAGTTGGCTATCATTTTCTGGCCAATGACGAGGGTAAAACCCTCTTTTTGAAAGACTTTCCTTGTGAGTTTTTGGAGCATTTTCTCATTCTACCAATGGGAAAACCAACGCAAGCAAACTTCATTTCAGATGACACTTTCCTGGCTCTTTTCGAGGACTCATCAGTTATGTCATTTCAAGAAACTGGCGATCGATGTACTGACGCCCTCTATTCTGAAGGTTTCTTAGACATCGGTTCGCTTGGCTCTTGGCAGGTGCAGAAATGCGCATTTTCTCCGGACGGAAAACTGATTGCCGCTCACCATGACACCAAGATAAATTTGTACGATACAATCGGACAAGACTGTTGTAGGTTTGTTTGTACAGTTTTTGAAGCTGACGACGAATTCAGTGTCCTTCAGCTTACATTCTCGGCTAACAGTTCCTTCCTTCTTTTCTGTATCGGAAATGGTCCTTTTATCGTGTGGGACGTTACAAAGAGAGAAACTTTAGCACCATTTTACCCACCTGTTGTTTCTGAAAATGTTTGCTGCTGCATTACAGAAGATAATAGAGTAGTTTTGTGCGCTGAGCCATACATTGAGATCTGGAATTCTGCGATGAGTCCATGGTGCCTGTTAAGAAGACTGGCTA
>BOPM01000754.1:25242-31865 GCA_022179025.1 Porites australiensis
TTTCAATTAAGATTACATGCATTATAGCAGTTCAATGTGAAATTTCAGAGACCCCAATTGCCTTAAAGGGTTAGAGTCATTATCAGTAATGTGAATGGTTTGTCATATTGTCGAGGCCTTGAATCCATTAAAAGCCACTGTTTCATCCTCGCAGTTTGCATCCTGATATTATGAGAGTGTCTGTGAATTAACTAGTTCTACCATTCTCAACGAACTTTGGCGCGATTTTCTCCAGTGAAAAAACTCTAGTGAGGACAATATTCTTACTGTCACAGTCCAATCCAGTGTTAACAGTTGCATGCGATCCGTAAGACTCTAAGCCAAGATGGTGACTTAAGTCTACTTCCTTTCTCCTGCCAAAGAAGGAAAAACAAGGACAAAAAACTCGAGAAAGTATTTTGGAGAAACCACGACGGTAGCTTTGATTAAAAGTAAAGTAAGTAAAAAAGTTTAAGGCACCGTTACAATGGACAAGATATTGAGTAATGAAGCGAAAGTTCTTCGAAAGGCACGCTCTTCCGTCACTAAATATATCAATTGAGAGATATACAACAAACGGAGACATTGAGAGAAAGAACACTACAATGATAGCCAGTGACATCTTTAGAACATTGCGATTTCTCTTTTCTCGCTGGCTAAAGTGGATTACTAAGTTTTCTCACCCCGTAGAATGATTGTCCTCTAAGCTTCTTGACTATCAGGCTGTACAGAGTTGTTATCACCCCTAGAGGTATTATATATATTATTATTATTAATAGTAAGAAGACGATTTTTGTTACAGGGCGCGACCAAGCCACATAACAGTAGGTTTCTCCATTAAATGTCCCTATTCTGAAACCGTACAGATATGGGACATGAATTACTAATGAAGTGAACCATATGAGTAAAATAACGTATTTTACTCTTGGTTTGATACGAATCGCTTTTAATGGAAACCACACGGCGTAAAAGCGTTCCACGGAAATCGTGACCAAACTCTGAACTGACACTGCCGTCGAAATATCTTGAAAAAAAGAGGTGAGCTTGCAAAGCGCCTCTCCAAACGCGCCATCGATAAGCCATCGGAGATTTCCGTAGAATATCTCGACGTTTGCCCGAGGCATGGCGAAGATGGGAACCAAAAGATCGGAAACTGCCATGTTTACAATGAGTAGGTTCGTGGTCGTCTTCATTTTGTCATCTCTGCAGACGACCATGATGATCAAGGTATTTCCAAGAAGAGAGAAGACGAGAAGAAGAGAGTAAGCTAGTGCTTTGCAGATTTTTGCCTCCATGGGATCTTCGGTGAGAATACATGACATTCCTTGCTCGTTCGCGTCAGTTGTATTGTTTGCCATCGCTGTTTCTCACAGACACAAAATGCGTTAAGGCCAGTTGCAAACCTGTATGAAGAAATATGGGAAAAAAGAAAGTAACATAACATTCTTGTGGAAAGCACCCGGAACCGTTAGCCGAGTTCACCTGGTTAAAGGGAGGGAAGGGGATGGGGTGTTTGGAACCTCCAACCTTTTGGTTACTTACAGTAGTACTGTAGGTCTTTTCTTCTCCCCAGAGGTCTCTTTGGATCTCAGGGAGGTAGGGGAGAGGAAAATAAAGCGCCCTAGCTAGGGCGGGTGCGAAGGGGGAGAAAGAAGGAAGAAGCCTTGAGGATGCTGCCTTTTCCTTCGTCCCGCGCTTAGTACCCTATATTTTTATAATAATTAGGTTTTTCGAATGCATCCAGTTGAAGCTCAGGCTGTGGAGAAGAGAGCAGTTAGCTCACAGTATTGAACTGTCGTACTACGACGAAGTACCGCAAACACACAAAAGAGCACTGACTAATTCCTGGCAGTAAACGGGAAAGTTTGAGAACAAGTGGTGTTTTAGTAGATAGTGCTTGGCTCCTGATTTTAGGAAACTGAAGGGATGTCCTAATTAATGAGGGATCAGGGGTCAATGCTTCTGAAAATGCAATTTATTCCATGAACTATAGTGGGGTTTTACACCCGTTTTCTGATTTACAAGAAAGATGACGGAAGCACTGACGGAAATGATGTAATGCGAGTCAATCATACGTGCAATTCTACACAGCCAGTACACACTCTAGCATTTTCAAATATTGCTCAAACGTGACTCATGTTAGAGTACAGCAACAGAGTTTCTTTGTCTTTTCAGAGCTCATTTAAGACGTAAATAAGTTGCCATCGCAATTTGTTGACTCTCAATCATAAGTATTAATCTCTTAATCTTAAAGAGTCAAACCTGAACGGGGCCGACGACTGTACAGACATGCAGCTTCGGCATATTTTGACAATTTTTAACATCTATTTCGCCCTGTATTAACAGCCATCCTTCATGGGAACATTTGCCGTGCAAACTGAGAGGAATTATCTCCATTTTTATGACCATTTTAAATTAAGCTCCAGCACCATATCTGTCGTAGACCGGTAAATAAATTTGGCGGTCAAAAGCAAAGATTAATTGAAGATTGGGCAGCTAGAACTGTTTGTAATTGGATGTATTTGTTAATAAATGCTTCTATGTTCTTGATTATGGAAGATTCTTCACATACCTGAATTACATCCTTTGCGCAGTGAAATGACCATTAATAAAATGCCTGTTTTGTAATTTTGAGTGTAGTGCCGTCGCAGCCAGACTAAACTATTTTTTATAAGAATGTTTTTTTCTCTGCCTAGGCTGAATATTCTTATTTTTCTGCCGACTTAAGTTTGAAAATATTCTTGTATTATTCTTAAATTATAGCTTATAACATTTCCGTTTTATGATGTATTGGGCTATCAAGTGTAATTAGTGCAGTCAATTTTTTTCGTCTTGTTGGCAAGTTTTGCGTTAAGAGAATAGAGGAAGTTGAAAACATAATTGTATTGTATTTCCAGTTTTTGAACACAAAAAATTATATCCTTTTCAAAACCTCAGCCTGGGGTTTATTCTTAAAATAGTCTTAAACCTTCGCAAATGTTAACCTCGATATTCTTATAAAATTTATTCTTATAGAAAAAAAGAGTGTAATGGGGTATCACCTTTAAACTCAGCTGGAATCTATACTTTTTAAAACACCTTTATTCAAAATAAGCCAGTCCCTTCTTAAGACCATGAATTTATATTGGTTCATGGCATTTCAGAGTCAGCACTTTCAGTGTTACAAGTGGCCGACTGCGTTGAAGCCGAGCTGGACTACCATTTGAAGCCGAATTTATCAAACAGTTCACGTTTTCAAAAGAGTCCCCTTGTAATATACCATAACATGTTAGGCGTGATTCTTTTGTAACAGAAACGTTGTAGAAGTAACGTTTTTAGCCATTTTAGTGACGTTTCGATTCCGGCCATCGATTGTCAGCCCTTTGTAAGGCCTTCGACCTTAACGAGTTTATCTTTCAGTGAACGTTTAGCCCAATACAAATCACCTACAATCACCTACAAGCTCAAGTCTTCAATTTACCGCAATAAAAAGAACGCAAAAAAGGAAACGCATTTAGTTAAGCGAGAATATACAACAAAGAAAATACCTACCTCTTTTAGCTTTCGTCTAGCTTTCCTTCTCGCGTGACGTAGAATGTTTCTTGTGACGTAACACAGTTCTAAATGAGAGGAAGTAGATCTTTTTGAAGCAGGAAATCAAATCAAATAATACGTGTTTGCCAGCACTAAGGAACTTTTCACGCGATGTACAATCGGTCGATGTTAAAATAGTGTAGACGTTTTAAGAGCAAAGAATGCGTCAAACATTTTGGAGCTAATTAGCATGTTAGCTAAAAAATTTCCATACATTGAACCACAAGGACAAATACCACTGACAGAATTGAGCAGCTTTTTTAAAAAAGCAATTGACAGATTGTTCACTAGCTAATTGCTTCAAGTGTCAACGATTAAGCCGTGTCGTGTTAAACTGTCAAACACCAACAAACAATCCGATTCCTTTCAGAGTTTGCAGAGTGTTAATAGATCCAACTTTTAATTAAGGCTGTTAAAATACTCCGAACTCGAAAAGAAAACGATATTCTGAAAGGCCCTGAACGTTGTCTGGGAAACCATGTCCTGATCAAGTTCACGACGTGGCAAGTTTACCGTAAAATTCCCGCGTTTTCCCGCGGTCATTTTCCCGCTTTTTGCGGCGGTCTTCCCAAAACAATGGAATTCAATCTAGTGAAAATCAATGACGTCAAAATTACAATTTTCGTTAATCTCTCTGTTCAAGAAACCAATTTCCGTTGATAAAATTGTAAATTATAAAACTGAAAGATAATTGCTGCACTTGGTCGACTGAGTTATGATACATTGGGTAGCCATCGCAACTTGGACGCAGAAATTGGCGAGTTTTGAAATTAATTTTGTCACCACCTATTCGCCTCGTCACATGACTAAAAATGTCTTTTTTCGACTAACGCAAAAATATGAAATATAACAAGGACATTCATTGAAACTTGTAAATGCTAAGAAAGACTTAAAGTCGACTAAACAGACCAAGTAAGTTCTGTGTGAGCAAGTTTATCATTTCGCTCACAAGAAGTAACCTTATCATGCTCATACCAAGATGAACAACATCTTTTATGAGATGGGTAGACATGGGGGTCGAAAGCTCCCACCTCCGGTACCTTATATTCAGGTAATAACCATAACTGATTTTTTTCACGAACAAAGGTACAGAGGATACAAGTATCTCGGTAGACTTGCCCACTATTGGAGCTGCGAGTTAAAAGCTGCGCAAGCTAGATGCGTGAAAAAGTGTGGGCGAGCGTGAAGCGCGAGAACTGATTGCAAAGCTCAAAAATCGAGTGTGTAACGACAGACGGAGGAAATGTCTTAATCCGGGAAGGAGAAAGTCCCTAGGGTCTTGGCTACTGCGAGAAATCATATCTCAGCTAATTTTTAGGCACTATATAATAATTCTACATTGTATTTTCGAAGCAAAGATTTAGGACAAAAATCCACTTTGGAAACCATCTTCGCCCTCGTTAAAAGAGAAACTAATTTTTTTAAAATTTTTTCTTTAAATTCCGTGACGGTGTAACCTTTTAAACACTTGAAGACAAACTCTGTTAGTCGCAGTTTGTACATTGTTTCCAGACTATCCCATCCAGTTCGCATTAAGACATCTTCAGTGCTGGTGTCCCATGGCAGCCCATATACAATCCGTCCAGCCCTTGCATGGAGTTTCTCCAGGTTGTCTAGGTGCCTCTTTTTGCACGATCCCCACACTGTCAGACCGTATGTAACTGATGGCAGTATCACTTTTGTGTAGAAATCTTCTAATTGCTTCTGAGGGAGGAATCGCATGTGTCGGAGTAGACTTAACTTGGATGCGAAGGACTTCGCTTCATTTGCAGCATGATCTGACCAGGATCTGTATTTCCGTCTTGGACAACCACAAAGCATTAAAAACACTTTCCCGGCATTACTTTTTTGCCGAGGAAGCCAGGAAAGCATGCAACTCTGATAAAAATCATGAAGCATGAACAGGAGCATCAAGAGTTAATTTTGCTTTTGACTAAATTTGAAACTTAAGTACGCATTTGGATTTCTTTTCTTCTCAATTTCTCTTTCTAGCTGCTTTTACACCCGAGTGTCACAGTGTTTAAAGCTGCTTAACAAAGGAAAAGAATACCAAACTCTGTGCAAATAATTCGCTTTCGGCTCCACTTCATTCAAAGCTGAAGAAATTTAAGGACTTTTCAAGGACTCCCCCTAGAATTCAAGTACTTTTCAGGTCTGTGAGAGTCCTGTCACCGGTTTTTCTCTGAGACCATTGTGCATCGCGCAAACACTTTCACAAGCTTTGAAAAAGCTCGAAGAATATACTTCAAGACTTTGCACTTTTTTTCTCTCCAGGAAATCATAAGCATATTTTACATATTTTAATAAGCATTTGTTTAAATTATAAACAAAGCTCAGTAAGAAGAGTTTTCGCTTTATTATTAGATTCAAGATTTTAAAAATTCATTAAATTACGTACTACACTCCTAAGTTCATCAAGTCTTGACGAATCTCCACACCGCAACGAACAACGTAACATAAGACAGTAAACTTCCTGCAATGGCAAAAACAAAAGTAGAACAGATTTTTTTTCAGAATTTAAACACAACATTGAACTGCTACTTAAGGTCCTGTTTTGGTGGAAAACGCTGTCCCGGGTGGAGCGGTCCCCCGCCTACCTGAGGGTAACAGCCGGTTTCGCTACTTGTCTAGTTCGCTACATGTTCGCCACCGGCATGCAAATTTGTTACTTACTTCACTCTACCAACTTCGCTACCAAAGTTTCTGAACGTGTTGTGAACATTTACACGATCTTTTAGAACCAATAACTTGTTTTAAATAACTCTTCCTTGCTGAACTTGAAGAGGCGCCATGTTTTAGCATATTATCATCGAGCCCGCGCATCGCTCAGAATGGAACAGCGGCTTTTACAAGAGAGAGAAAGCACACAACCAGTAAGGAAGAGTCAAAATTACTAATTTTTCCTTACAAAAAGTGGCGAACCAATTACAAAGTTGGCTCGGCTAGCAGGGTAATCCACCTAATCGGGTCACCTTTTTGTGATGGTAGCTAGGTTCACCCTCCCAGCAGGGCAAACATTTTTCCATATGAACACCTGAGCTAGCCCAGCAGAATCAAATGGGTCAATTGTA
>BOPM01000754.1:34108-36608 GCA_022179025.1 Porites australiensis
GCAGTTTTTGTTTCTCCGATTTAATTACCTTCGTTCGTCTCAGCATGGAAATATATTAAACTAATTTATTCAACTTCATTTCTCTGTGCATTACTGCTAATAAATATTCCGGTGGCATAACTATAATTTTCAGGCGACATAACTTCAGTGCCTCGCATGCGATAGCAGGCCTCTTTGCGATTCCGGTCAATAGCCGAAAGCCGGAGGAATTGGTTTACACTGATCTCGCGTTAATTCTAGGCTAGACCACCATTAAGTCGTGATTTTCAAATGGCCACGGTTACTATCAAATTCCAAAACAGTCTCAATTGGTATATTTGATTCACTTCAACCAGTTATCAATGCTGATTAAATCCGCTGAAAACCCAAGCCATTTTTATCATCTTAGCGGTTTTAGTAATCAAGCGTGTTCAGCGTATCTTACCCAAATTGCACGCTAACCGTGCTATAATTCGCACACTTACCGTGACAGATGGCACGCTACAAAAAAACAAAAGGTCTAACGTGTTAAATTTGCCAAAACAAAGGCAAGTGTGTCCGTCTTTGTTTTTTCAATTTAATATGCGCATATCCGTGATCTACGGCACGCTAAGCGTGTCGTGCAAGCGTGTTGTGCGCGTGCTTTCACCTTTAGCATCAAATTCCTGTGGAGGGTCACATTTAATGAAAAAAAGTTTGCTACATTTCAAACTCTAATCCAGTCCCGTCTAATTTTGCTAACAATTCCTTGTCAAATCTCTCACTTTGCTCTGGAGTGAAGAAATTCTTCCAGTCTCCCACCACGCCCTTTCGCAGAATTTTTGGTCCATCTTCTGTTCCACGCAGAAGGTAACTTTTCAGGTTTTTCATCATTCCATTGAATGCACACTGCTCTGTGATGCGATTTAGGAGTTCATCTGACAAGGGCTTGTTCAGGAAATGGGAGATCATACGAACATGGCTTAGAAGATCCTAAGGAGAAGAAACAGAGGGGTAAAGGGGCTTGAAAACTGATAGAGAAGATGGGGAATTCAGACTTTGAATCTTTAGAATTTTGTTCCGTTGTCCCGGCCAATGCTAGCCTCCCACGCAGACGTTCTTTGCGCTTCGTCACGCGTTACTTCTTTGCACAAAGAACGTCGGCGTGGGAGGCTATTCCATCGACGCTCAGCGCAGCATACCAAAGCAGGATTGCGTGACTAGCCAAAAGAACGTCCGAGTTTGGGGCTACTTGTCAATCCTCCTCTCATGTTTAGTTCTGATGTGAAACTAATAAAACAAAATAATTTTCAAGTTCATTTTTTTCATCTACATCCCAGTACATAACAAACGATGACCAAACGGCGAGGACGCTCAAGGAAAGACAGGACTTAAAAGAAAAACGCTCCCTCAAATAATATTTTAGTCAATCACTAACTGAAACATAACAGGTCAAAGGCAGAGCTACTTTACAATATAAAATTAAATATCAGAGGTTTGTTTCAAGCATGGTTATGCTAAAAACGACATACGATAGAGAGGATCACAAGAGAAGTCGTTATGTCACGTTGCTATAGTAGCAAAACTTCTCGATCTCTGTAAACCGTGCTGTTACAAATATCGCAATTGATTTGAATAATTTGAATGACTTTCATGCGCATGATTGCACTCAGGAGCAAAACTAGATAGCCCATGCTTTTTTTCCATCGTGGCCATCTCTTTAAAGAAAAATTGTTGAGATCCGGAAATCTTGCTACCATGGTAATGTGACGCCACACTTCTCCTCTGTATAAAATATATTATTATTATTCATTCAAAATATTTCTCCGTTTCTGGTTGGCTAAAATCCCACGCATAATTCATCATAACCAGCTACTGTCGAACAAATTTGGAAGAACTTTATGAAATGTGAACTGGTGACGTCAATCGTGCAGCAAAATTGCCAGGTTATTGAACGGTTACCCGAGAAGACCTGGGGGCGAGGTTGAGCTGTTTCGGTAGGATCCGGTAGTGAATACAAAATGCCTGAACATTTCACTCGTTTCAAGAGGAAGAAAAACGGCAAACTATTAGCTAAAAACGTAGCAAGAACAGCAAGAAGAACTCGACGGACGACATCTCGGGGTCTGCTATTTGGAAAATATTTGCAAAATTGAACAACCCTTTATCTCTCAAAACTTACCGATAAACATGCACTATCGAAAATGAACTTAACATCGATGGAGGTAAGCCTATTTTAGCTTGTTTTTAAACCAGGAGGGTGTTATCAGCACCCTCCTCAATCTCCATAATTCTTCAGATGATACCCAGTCTCATTCAATAATTGCTTAATTAATTCGGTTTTCTACCCACCTCTAAGCATTAATCAACGCAAAGCAAATTAATGTAACAGTAAAAAAATTTCAAAAAAGTGAAAACGACTTTAGCGGTAATGATAACAAACCTTTTTCAAGTCTTCATATTTAAGGAACAAAACGTTAGCATCGTCTTTGTGTTTCCACCATCCAAGTACATGTTTGTCCCAGTGACTCCAAGTTGCTTC
>BOPM01000754.1:41608-44108 GCA_022179025.1 Porites australiensis
TACCTTAAAGTCCAGTCTTGCCTCTGGGCTTGTTACCGCGGTTCTGAGGTTGAATCGCTCATTATCGAGAGGTTGTAGTTGTGGTTCGACTTCAACGTTTGTGCAAACCTTACCAATAAGTGAGGTAAGTAGGTTGCGAACACCATCGTGTCTCTGCGCCACGAAACCTCCCTTTTTGCATGACAGGGCATGGCAGACGGTATACTTCTCACCACAAGCACACTTGCTTGGCAAGTCGGACAGGGGCATATTATACCTGGTTAACTGACCGCAGCAGATCCGAGGGAAGAGTGAAATCAATACTTTCCATTCTAGATTTCACCGACGCAGTTTTCAAGGCTTGATGTTGTCTTTTGAACTCCTCCGTGGAATTCTCGCCTGCCACCATGAACATGCTCTGTGTGGTAATAGAATCTACGTGCGGTGCCGTTATTAACGTAGAAGCAGCAAACTGCTGTGGAGCTTCAAACCGCAAGTCGGGTACGCCTAGCCCTCCTTGAGCGGGTGTCAAAGTAGCGAGCTGACGCAGATCACTAGGGAGGGGCTCCGTTTGACCGAATAGTGTTGGGAGAAGTAAGTCGTCGATCGCCTCTTGGATAGGGTCAACGTAATCTTCAAACGACTCTATTGAGCCCATGAAATAGGTAAACTTGGATTTGTAACTTTTCGAGAAAACAGTGTAGGCTGCATGAAGCTGGCTCCTTGCTATCTCAGATAGTGCTTCGAGTTCTCCTTTCCATCTAAGGATTTTTTCCCGACAATATTGAACTCTTGAGATCCGATGACGGCCCCTAAGTGGCGCTGACTTTTTCGCTGGTTATTGTGAATCTTTTAACATGTTTAAGTTACGCTCAGTTTATTTCAGCTTTCTCCACTTTGTACTTTTTTAACCCTGGATTTCTCTCATAACCTTATTCTCTGGAAAACCTGATTGGGATCAAAGGAGGTTTCTGGGTGTAACTCACCACCTACCCTTCCCTTAATTCACAACTTTGCCCTAAGTGGGAAGTAAGTGAAGGGGAGAGGTAGGCGTTCAGTTACCCATAAACCCTTAACTGATACAGGCTTGATAGACTTACCGCAAACGGATTATAATGCAACACCTCGTTTTCCTTAACCTACGAAATGGGCTCTCTTGCTTCAGTTGGTTAATCATAAGCCACAAGTAAATTCAATCTACCCTTAATAGCCTCAACAGCATAACTTTTCCCTTCCAAGTTCGTCATGTAATGAATAACGGCGAAGTGGCTGGACTTCTTGCAGGAAAATTTTCGAGTGTATGCCTTTTTGCCGAAAAGACGGTAACGCCGACTGACTCTTTCAGTTTAGAGGTTTGATTCGATGCTTTCGTTATTCCGGAGTTGGGAGTCGTTAGACTGCTTGCGGCGGACCGCTTTTTCTCTTAAAATCAGTCTAGCTCTTATTACAGCCTGCGCGACTGCAAACAACGACGTTACGTGCTTGGATTTCGCACGCAGTAACTTTGCAAAGAAAAGTAAGAGACTGCTACTAGTCTATAGTCCGGAGTCGACTCGCGTGATTTCAACTTTCTGGTGTATAACTATTGAGGGGAGTCGAGTGAGGAGGCATAATGGGGTGCTAATTATTCAATTTTCCTTCTCGAAAATGTTTGTTAATTTGTTAGAGTCCAGTGAGGAGGCATAATGGGGTGCTAATTATTCAATTTTTCTTCTCGAAAATGGTTGTTAATTTGTTAGAGTCTAGTGAGGAAGCATAATGGGGTGCGTAATTATTCAATTTTTCTTCTCGAAAATGTTTGTTGATTTGTTATATTATTCCTCACCCCAAAGGGGCGTCACTCCATTATTCCAATTAAAAACCTTTCCGTTTTTCCGTTAATGTACCCCTCAAACTGCATTATTAGTTTTAACAGGAAAATTTTCGATATTCTTTTTTTCATCACTAGTATACCAATTGCACTGATTTGGGTGACTGGTTTCATCGTTTTGTTGACCGGTATTAAAAAACAAAAACTAAAAAGAGTGCATTTTCCATGGTTTTAGTTTCATATAATTTCATAGGTTTTATAACTGTTGGCTGCCGATTTCTCTGGATCTTGACATGTTTCAAGTTTGTTCACATCCGCAGTTTGATTGCATGATGTTGTAAGTTAATTACAGTCAAGATTGAGAACAGAGTGATTGTAATTTCAGCACGACCACATTGTTACCATTCTTTATTTGTTTCCTTTTCTTTGCTTGTACCTTTTTGGCAGTTTTATTTTCTTTCATTAAATCCTTGGTAACCCCTTAGTTTAGTCGGGGAGGTTTAAAAATGATTAAAATCCAACGACACGCGTACGTACATAAGATTACGAATAGGACAAAATTTGAAAGGAAAGTTCTCTAGAGTAATATCACATTTCCTTCACTCGAGAGACCACGAGCTACAGCTATTCCGTACAGGGTGCTTTTACAGTTCGATATGTGACTTGGGCTGCCTGTGAGATAAAAAATAATTTTAACAAACTGACCTGCTT
>BOPM01000754.1:55037-66972 GCA_022179025.1 Porites australiensis
TTCTCCTCTTCCGCGGTCATTTATTTCATTCCTTGTAAAGAGGGAAAAATCAAACCTGGACGAACAAGAAGTTATTGACACCGTTTCAATATTTTTGGTACTCCGAGCTTCTGATCTGACCTTTGCCTTTCTTCACAACTTAATCCAATCCTGGCTGACCGACAGGAACAAAGCTCGACGATTTTTTGTCGACACTACCAAAGCAGGTGAGTGCTTAAAAAATATTGTTCTCGAATTTCTTCCCTCTGTAATGGACTTCTCATCCGCGAAGAAACATCCGTCTGTCGAAAAAGATTTTCTGGACTATGTCTTGCATGTTGGCGTTCGTGTTTTGTGTGGTTACGATGACGCATGTTCGATGAAGATCGTTTACAACTGCATGACCAGCTACCATTTTATCCAGCAGAGAATACAGAAAAGCCGGATTGGCGTTTATTCTGTGATTGGTGATCTCAAGCTTTCTGCTTGCTCACAGACTCTTGATGATACTGAAAAGGAAATTCTGCAAGGAGTTTGCAGAGCGCTGGAAAGACATACCCATACTCTTCTGGAATGTCCACATCTTCTTCCTTCCTGCCTGCAAATGGTGTCCAAAGCTGTCAAATTAAACATGACAATTCCCGATGGAGTGTCCACCACTTGGATGGAGTGGAGTTGGCTTCCTTTCCCTGCTCCTAAAGCCACTGGTAACAAGGTCAGGAGTTGCTTCGCTTTTTCTCCTGATAGGAAGTTTTTAGCGGAAGTCAAAAACGGATGCATCTCGTTGTACAATTCATGCTCCCTTGAAAGGTTGCTTGGCCCAGTCAAAACAGAAGAATTGGTAGACGTAAAACGTCTGATATTTTCTTCCTGTGGTAATTTTGTCTTATTTGGAAAATTTGATAGAGTGTTCTCAGTAAAACGAGGAATTATTGAAACATATTTCCCATCACAAACAGTTCATCTTTCATCTGAATGGTTTTCGTTTACCCATGATCGACAACACATCGTGGTGAAGTGTAAGAGTTTACTTACTCCCAAGTGCTGGTTGTGCCTTTTAAATCACCTTTGTTTGTGGGCCAAATTGGAAATTGTACAGAGCCGGGAAAGAGAACCCTTATGTCGATGTTTTCCTGACAAGCTGAAAGTGACAAGAAAATATTCCCAATTAGCAGCCTATCAAGGTTCGCGCATTACAGCAATGAGGTCATTGTTAGATCTCCTCAGCGAAATGAAGCAGGAAGAATGGTGTTCACTTTTACAAAAGGTACGACTTACTAGAGGAGATGGAACGTTTCTGGTTTCAAGTTGTAAGAGCTGTAAAACAGCAAAAGACTATAAAGCATTAACCTTGGAAGAAGTTCGTCAGTTTGTTATTGACCACTACTCTGAGGTATTTAAATATCAAGTTTTTGATATGCAAACGGGTAAACCTGTGCTTAATCTATCCTCATCTTCCGGCCGTGTCGAGGTGAGCCCCTTTATTCATTTTTTTCACCTGAGCACAGCATTTGAGGTATGTGGCACACTTTTTACCGGCACGGGTAAAGCTTTGTCACTCTCCAATATTGCGTTACTAAGCACTATTTGTCATCACCTTCTCTTCTGTAAAGTAAGTAAATTGGTAGAATTCTATGTTTTTTATCCTTTCCTGCCCCCACGTAGTCCATTCAAATGGTATCGGCCTGGTCCTGATGGAATAGTTAGCTTTAATGTGGATAAAGGTAGCGTCGTTAGCCAGAACGTGGCACGTGTCATTAAAGACGTCAAACACTATGCTCGCGTGGAGGACGATATAGTTCTTTATGAGACTCATGAGTTCCTTCGATGTGCCCTCTGTCTCCAGACCGGCACCACTACTGTTCTGGACAGCTTCCACGCCTACATGAGGTTATCGGACCTTGAACAGAATCTAGTTGAACCTCGCACCTGCGCCTTCTCCGTCGGTGAAACTATTGAAGAGAGAAGAGAGAAGAGAAAGAGAGAGAAAGCCTCAGCCTCAGCCTCATCGACTTATACATTTACCGACTTATCTAACGATGACACTTATGAAGCAATAGAAAGGGCTTCAGTCTTGTCAACAGTTTCACCTATAGTAGCGTTCGAACTGTCAAATCTCCCTGATGAAGGCAAAAAAGTGTTTTTCTGTGACAGTATACCTTGCTTATCACCACCAGGAGTGATATGGGTGGCCAAACCGTTTGTTAACGATGCTGAGACTGGGGTCTTCTTGTTTCGTGTAATACATCCATATCAGCAGCAACATTCCAACAACCCAGAATACGTCATAAAGGAGGTCGCCCAATTCGGTTTCACAAATGACCACTCATTTTTCTTGTACTTAAGTGTTCACGACACACTTCACGC
Organism: Porites australiensis; assembly: GCA_022179025.1. Classification (NCBI taxonomy): domain Eukaryota; kingdom Metazoa; phylum Cnidaria; class Anthozoa; order Scleractinia; family Poritidae; genus Porites; species Porites australiensis. Next base: position 57,384 of record BOPM01000754.1, read on the forward strand.
TTTCTCCCTCCAATCGGGCACCATTCTGCAAAGCGTCTCAGGAGTTAGCCCGTTATTCTTCAATTTTGAAGGGCAAGCTGGCTATCATTTTCAGGCCGATGACGAAGGTAAAACTCTGCTTTTGCAAGACTTCCCTTGTGATTTTTTGAAACAATTTCTTATTCCATCAGCGAGAAAACCAATGCAAGCAAACTTTGTTTCAGATGACACTTTCCTGGTCCTTTATGTGGACTCATCAGTTGCGTCATTTCAGGCAACTGGTGAACGATGTACTGACACTTTATTTTCTCAACGTCTCTCAGGTTCGCTTGGCCCTTGGCAAGTGGAGAAATGCGCATTTTCTTCGGACGGAAAGCTTATTGCCGCTCACCATGGCAACATGATAACGTTACACGATGCAATCGGACAAGACGGTTGTCAGTTTCTATGTTCCGTTTTTGAACCTGACTACGAATTTAAAGTCGTTGAGCTTATATTCTCAGCTGACAATGCCTTACTTCTTTTTTTTTTATGGTGCTGTGTTCTTGTGGGACTTACTTGAGTGGAGAGCCATTTCGTTTATTAGAATTCCACGGGAGGGTGACAACATTTCTTTCATGACCGTGTCCCCAAAAGAAAACAAAGTAGTTTTTTGTGCTTCGTTTGGAAGATTCTTTCAAATAAGTCTGAACGGATTAAAATCCGAGATGTTGTCATTAGAGAGGTTTCAACTGGAAGGAATGAGGAAAGAACACAATGTGTTAACCCTCACTGGAGCAGTTTGCCCCAATGCTGAACAGATTGCTGAGAACACGGACACTTCAAAAGTAGTGGAAGAGATGGATTTTATGTGTCCTTCTGACATCAGCGAAGACAGCGATGGAGATGAATCAGAAAATTCAGGGGCTGATCAATAAGGTTAAACATCGCGTATCCCAACATGAAGTCGTGAGAGAACCATAACGTCACCTGTGAGCTTTGTAATACACAGGCTAACCAGTTAGTTTTATAATTGAAGTAGTTCATATCGCAGGATAGAAAACAATGATCAAAGTCAATCGGTAGAGTACATAGGCTTTTTGGGCAAATCATACATATTGTAAGGAAAGAAGTTGATGATGAAAGCAAATGAGACTTAGGAGATCTACTACCACAAGAAATGAAATCATAAATCGTTCGTAAAGAACACTAGGTAAACGGCAAATACAGGTCACAAATGCTGCGAATCGATTACTGCATAGGGATATTTCAGATGCTATTACTAGAATTAGTTTAGTAAATGGTTACAAAGTGAAAACCCGGCAACTATAATGTTAAGTGTAAACTGATATACTTAATTACACCCCACATCATACACAACTCAAACCAGACAGAAAAACATTTTAATAGTGATCAACCTCACCTGATGAGCAGCTCCTGAAAGGCAGCAAATGAGGTCAGAAACGCCCTTTGCTTTAAATGCCTGTATGAACGTTCAAAAACACCGCCATCTGTGAATTCTGTTTATGTGACGCTTTCCTCAAAAACAAATAAATAAATAAATAAACAAAGGTATCAAACTAGCTTTGAACAACAAAAGAGTCTTGATAGCAGCTGTGTTTCATGGTGTGACGGCATTCAAAAGACAAAAATATTCAGTTTAAAACTGAAAATCACACAAAGTTTCAGTTGTCGGTGATGAAACTTCAAGATGCTGCATAAGTGTTTCCGTGTGTCAAAACTTTGGCCAGTCTGAGACTAGATTGATCTTGGAGCGTGACCAAGCTAAAAGCAAAGCCTTAAAAATAGAACTTCAAATTAAGAAAAAAAGCTTCAAGATTTTGACTGGAACATACTCCAGTGGCTCCCCTTAGGTGAACAGGTTAACTTTTTGCCAAGACAAACGCAAGCTGTTGTCTTGGTTTCCCTCATCCCTTTCCCGCGATCTACTCTGTCCCTTCCTGACAGTCTGTACGGGCGGAAGGGCGTGCGGTGACGTCTTATCCAAATTTTCTCGCATCAATAGATTTCCAATTTCTATAGCAATGGAGGCTTCGCCATTAAAATGAATCTCTGCATAACGACTTGCATTTCCAGATCCGTTGCCCTTTGACTTAAACTGTCTCGTAATGATAATTTTATTTCTTAAAAAATATTAAAATAAATAAATAAATCGTAAGTGAACGTAAAATGTGATAGCCCATAGCTGACTTTATTTGCCTATCTGTGACAGTGTGCGTTAGAATTGCAACTGAGAAAGATGACTCATGAAATTAGAGAACGAGTTCATAGTTTGTTAGCTCAAAATTGAGTTGCATTTCTGAATAATAGTCTGAGTTTGATTATGGCCTTGCCAGAAAGGTAAAAATCGTAAACCAACAATCCGCTAGTCTAAAATTAAAGTAGTTTTGAGATTTTGTAGAGCATTTTAACCTTACTTTATTTACTTTGATTTTACGACGTGCAATCAATTTGACAGTTTATTCTTTGACATTTTCGTACAGGGTGGTTACGTGCTCCTCAAAGGACTGCGTGAGCCCGAGCGTTTCGTTAACGTCTTGGGTCATTTCTCTAACGTTCTATATCCGATTTGAAAAAGACACCATTCGATAAAGCGTTTGCGAAACGACCTAGAACGTTAGCGCCGTAGAATGATTGCTACTCGTCTTTACCCTCTGTCTCCCTGAGTGAATGATGAAGTCTTGTACAGTATTAAAGGTCATTCTAACTTTTGAATATATCGACCAAATTCAGCGGTGTGACCATTCAAATAATTGAAATGAAAACTCTTTGACTGAGTACTTTCATATGAAACCTTTTGCTATTCATCTTTTCCAAAAAGAAATTTTGTGGAATATTTACTTTTGCCACATTTGTGAATGAGAGGGTTAAAAGGGGACCTCCACTGTTATATCAATGTGACCGGAACTCTGTTCTAAAGAAGATTGAACTTCCAGTAGTTAAAGTAAATACCATAAGGAAAAAATCGCCTGTTTTTGCTATAAAATTTCCCGCGCGACACATGATTTTGTAATTTTTTAACACATTTTGCTCTGGCCATTGGAGAGCTTAAGTAACGACAACGGCGACGGCAACGAGAACGGCAAAAAAACATAATAAGTTAAACAAGCAAATCAATAATGTTGCACGTGCATTTCTTTGCCCGTCGTTGCATTTTGGTTCCGGCCGCTGTTGCATACCAAAAATCCAATTTTTAAATTCTCCATTCCCTTTATAGGAAAAAAAAGAGTTGAAATTAAGTATTCATTTATACAGTTGTAAGTTAAAGTCAAATTTTTACTACAGTTGAGGTTCCCTTTAACTGAATAATGTTAAAACCTCAAATTCCGTTTTTGTTCCTCCTCTGAAGGTGCGGTATTTGGTTAAATAGGAAAAAAAAAAGCTGAAAGTGACTGTTGTGTAAACTATATTTTTCTAATTGAGATACATAATGTTAGTTTGTAAGAACGTCTGGCTTGCCAGTTATCTACGAATAAAATAAAAGTTAAAGTTTCTTGTTGTTGTTATGTCTTAATTGTAAGTGACAATGTTTTTTCAGTTTTGTTTTAGTTTGTTTGTTTGTTTTCTAATCTAAAAATATACCGCATTTTCTTGACTCTAGAATTTATAACCCACGTACTAAACGACACCGGTACATTAATTTTTTATTTTTATTTTTGTATCTCACTTTTGCAACGTTGAGGTTACTTCTCCTGCAGTTTTATCAGTGGCTTGTCCATTAGCGCCTAGAAAATCGCCACTTAGGCCCGTTTCAAACGTTGTGCTACTGCCGTGCCGAACTCAGTTGATCGAATTAAATTCGACTTTAACACGGCAGTAGCGCGACGTTTGAAACCAAGTCGTGCTATTGCCTTGTAGCACGGCAAGCCTTGCCGTGCTACACAGCAGTAGCTCGACCTTGGTTTCAAACGTCGTGCTACCGCCGTGCCGAACTCAATTCATAAATTATAAATACATAAGAATATATTCAAAAGTTTGCCAAACCGTTTCTTTATTTTTGTGTTTTGTTTTTGGCAACAGCAGTTCCATTCGACTATCATTGTGTGAATTAAATTCGACGACCTGAAACCAAGTCGTGCTAGTGTCGTCATGCAGTCGAACTACAGTCGAGCCAGCTTAGCACGGCAGTAGCACGACGTTTGAAACAGGCCTTAGATTTAACCATGTTTGAGTTAAGATCACACGCACTATGGCAGTTCAATGTGAAATTTCAGACGGCAATTGCCTTAAGATTACAGCCATTATCAGTAATGTGGGTAGTTTGTCATAACTGTCTGGAGCTTGCATCCCTTAAAAGCCACTTTTTCATGGCCGTTTACAAAATATGGACCACCTTTGTGGACTTAGTTCATGGACCTCTTCGTGGATCCGGTCCATGGACTATACCCCCGTGGATCACCCCTAATTTTTGAAGATGAACTTTTCCAGAGGTCTAAACGTATTTTAGGAACCTTAATTTGAAGAAAATGTGTTAATTTATATTATCACTATTAAAGGATTTATTATCTATTTTTGTACAATATTATTGTTATTATTATTTTTTTTACAATTGTAAGTAGCTATATTATTTTACGATGTTAAGTAGCTTTGTAATTCAGCCTTAAATGAACAATGAGTTTCTTTAAATAAAAAGTCAATACTCTGGCTCACATTTTTCCTACATTCCATACATGGGTTCAGTTTAGTCTAGAAGGAGAAACAATATTTGAAGGGGACATAAGGAGAGGCAGGGAGGAAGTATTCACTTACGCAGCTTTTTTTGTGTGCCGTTTCGTTGCGTGATGATAGACACACCACAATGACTGTTTAGGAGACTACATGTAGTGAGGAAGAAGGACTGCATTATGATTGAGAACCCACTCCAAGCTTCCCTTCCCTCAAAGCCCTTGGAAATGTTTATTGGTTGGCAAACTTATTGAATCCTGCTCACGAATCAAGCACAAAATCAGGATCTGCATATTATCAAACAATGTGGTTGGTCAGACGCCTTACAAGTTTGCGAACACTTATTACAGGTTGGTTCATGTAAATTGCCATTCATTCAAGTCGAGATTGCTGTCGTACAAACACATTTACATTAAAGGAGCTGTGTCACGAAATTCAGCCAAATTAGGTAATTACAAAATGCCCGTTAAGTTAAGAGAAACGTTAAAATAACCTCATAAAAGAGGAAGGTTAAAATATCATAACAGATACAACAGATGCCATGGATGGGCAAAACTGAAGAAGATTGAAACGGATTGAAATTAGGGTTTTTGAAAACTGTTCAGCCTAACAGTTTTTCAAAGTTGATCTCCGCTGTTTGCAACTTCAAAACAATGCTTAGGAGACATATTTGTTTGTCTCGAATCTCTGCTCGTGTCATTTACAAGTAATTTCTTTGCTTACCGTACTTTAAGTTCCATAGCGATTGAGGGCGATTAACTGGCAAAATTAAACAAAATGAACTGGACTGCCGTGACACAGCCCCTTTAAGCTTCCTCAGTAGTCTTATACGCAGCCGTTTTGGTTTCAATTTTCACGCAACACGAAGACAAAAAAAAGGAGCTGTGCGGGAGAATACTGCCTCCCTACCACTCCTCCTGTCCCCCTTCAATTATGGTTACTCCTTCATGAGTTATGCTCCCGTGGAGGAGGATGTAGTTCTTTATGTGACTCCTCATGAGTTCCGTCTATGTGCCCTCTGTCTCCAGACAGGCACCACTACTGTTGTAGACAGCTTCCACCACCACATAAGGTTATTGGACACGCTCGTCTTATCTGACGATGACACTCTTGAAGAGGTAAGAGAGAAAGAGTGAGCCTCATCGACTTATACATTTACCGACTTATCCAACGATGACACTTATGAAGCAATAGAAAGGGCTTCACTCTTGTCGACAGTTTCACCTATAACAGCGTCCGAACTGGAAAATCTCCCTGATGAAGGCAGAAAAGTGTTTTTCTCTGACAGTATACCTTGCTTATCACCACCAGGAGTGATATGGGTGGCCAAACCGTTTGTTAAAGATGTGGTCTACTTGTTTCGTGTACTACATCCATATCAGCAGCAACATTCCAACAACCCAGAATACGTCATCAAGGAGGTCGCCCAATTCGGTTTCACAAATGACCACTCATTTTTCTTGTACTTAAGTGTTCACAACACACTTCACGCTTTCTCCCTCCAATCGGGAACCATTCTGCAAAGCGTCTCAGGAGTTAGCCCGTTATTCTTCAGTTCTGAAGGGCAAGCTGGCTATCATTTTCAGGCCGATGACGAGGGTAAAACTTTGCTTTTGCGAAACTTCCCTTGTGATTTTTTGAAACATTTTCTTATTCCATCATCGAGAAAACCAATGCAAGCAAACTTTGTTTCAGATGACACTTTCCTGGTTCTTTATGTGGACTCATCAGTTGCGTTGTTTCAAGGAGCTGGTGATCGATGTACTGACACTTTATTTTTTCAAGGTTTCTCAGGTTCGCTTGGCACTTGGCAAGTGGAGAAATGCGCATTTTCTTCGGACGGAAAGCTAATTGCCGCTCACCATGGCAGCATGATAACGTTGCACGATACAATCGGACAAGACGGTTGTCAGTTTGTATGTTCCGTTTTTGAAGCTGACTACGAATTTAAAGTCGTTGAGCTTATATTCTCAGCTGACAATGCCTTACTTCTTTTTTGTATCCTACGGGACAGGAATTGGCCCTTCGCGTTTGTTTGGGACGTAAGGAAGAAAGTAGAACCACAGTCATTTGACCCACCAGGGCTTCTTTCTGAGAATTTCTGCTGCTGTTTTACAGTTGATAACAAAATAGTGTTGTGCACTGAGCTCTATATTGAGATATGGGATCAGGCAGCAAGTCCATGTCATTTATTAACAAGACTAGCTCTCGATGTGCTTTACAACGAGAATGACAAGATTACCTTTTGTACCGTTTCACCGAACAATGATCTACTGGCTTGTTGCGTTGTGGATCGAATCCTACTCTACTCGCTTAACAATCCTACCAATCAGCCCTATTTGAACGAGCTACCTCGTGCCCATTTAGGCAAAATCGAGTTTTGTTGGTTTTTGAATGGGAATCGCTACATCATATCATATGGTATTGATGGTGCTGTGTTCTTGTGGGACTTACTTGAGCGGAGAGCCATTTCGTTTATTAAAATTCCACTGGAGGGTGACAACATTTCTTTCATGACTGTGTCCCCAAAAGAGAACAAAGTAGTTGGTTGTACTTCATTTGGGGGATTCTTTCAAATTAATCTGAAGGGATTAAAATCCGAGATGTTGTCATTAGAGCGGTTTCAACTGGAACGAATGAGGAAAGAGCACAATGTGTTAACCCTCACTGGAGCAGTTTGCCCCATTGTTGAACAGATTGGTGAGAACACGGACACTTCAAAAGTAGTGGAAGAGATGGATTTTATGTGTCCTTCTGACATCAGCGAAGACAGCGATGGAGATGAATCAGAAAATTCAGGGGCTGATCAATAAGGTTAAACATCGCGTATCCCAACATGAAGTCGTGAGAGAACCATAACGTCACCTGTGAGCTTTGAAATACACAGGCTAACCAGTTAGTTTTATAATTGAAGTAGTTCATATCGCAGGATAGAAAACAATGATCAAAGTCAATCGGTAGAGTACATAGGCTTTTTGGGCAAATCATACATATTGTAAGGAAAGAAGTTGATGATGAAAGCAAATGAGACTTAAGAGCTCTACTACCACAAGAAATGAAATCATAAATCGTTCGTAAAGAACACTAGGTAAACGGCAAATACAGGTCACAAATGCTGCGAATCGATTACTGCATAGGGATATTTCAGATGCTATTACTAGAATTAGTTTAGTAAATGGTTACAAAGTGAAAACCCGGCAACTATAATGTTAAGTGTAAACTGATATACTTAATTACACCCCACATCATACACAACTCAAACCAGACAGAAAAACATTTTAATAGTGATCAACCTCACCTGATGAGCAGCTCCTGAAAGGCAGCAAATGAGGTCAGAAACGCCCTTTGCTTTAAATGCCTGTATGAACGTTCAAAAACACCGCCATCTGTGAATTCTGTTTATGTGACGCTTTCCTCAAAAACAAATAAATAAATAAATAAACAAAGGCATCAAACTAGCTTTGAACAACAAAAGAGTCTTGATAGCAGCTGTGTTTCATGGTGTGACGGCATTCAAAAGACAAAAATATTCAGTTTAAAACTGAAAATCACACAAAGTTTCAGTTGTCGGTGATGAAACTTCAAGATGCTGCATAAGTGTTTCCGTGTGTCAAAACTTTGGCCAGTCTGAGACTAGATTGATCTTGGAGCGTGACCAAGCTAAAAGCAAAGCCTTAAAAATAGAACTTCAAATTAAGAAAAAAAGCTTCAAGATTTTGACTGGAACATACTCCAGTGGCTCCCCTTAGGTGAACAGGTTAACTTTTTGCCAAGACAAACGCAAGCTGTTGTCTTGGTTTCCCTCATCCCTTTCCCGCGATCTACTCTGTCCCTTCCTGACAGTCTGTACGGGCGGAAGGGCGTGCGGTGACGTCTTATCCAAATTTTCTCGCATCAATAGATTTCCAATTTCTATAGCAATGGAGGCTTCGCCATTAAAATGAATCTCTGCATAACGACTTGCATTTCCAGATCCGTTGCCCTTTGACTTAAACTGTCTCGTAATGATAATTTTATTTCTTAAAAAATATTAAAATAAATAAATAAATCGTAAGTGAACGTAAAATGTGATAGCCCATAGCTGACTTTATTTGCCTATCTGTGACAGTGTGCGTTAGAATTGCAACTGAGAAAGATGACTCATGAAATTAGAGAACGAGTTCATAGTTTGTTAGCTCAAAATTGAGTTGCATTTCTGAATAATAGTCTGAGTTTGATTATGGCCTTGCCAGAAAGGTAAAAATCGTAAACCAACAATCCGCTAGTCTAAAATTAAAGTAGTTTTGAGATTTTGTAGAGCATTTTAACCTTACTTTATTTACTTTGATTTTACGACGTGCAATCAATTTGACAGTTTATTCTTTGACATTTTCGTACAGGGTGGTTACGTGCTCCTCAAAGGACTGCGTGAGCCCGAGCGTTTCGTTAACGTCTTGGGTCATTTCTCTAACGTTCTATATCCGATTTGAAAAAGACACCATTCGATAAAGCGTTTGCGAAACGACCTAGAACGTTAGCGCCGTAGAATGATTGCTACTCGTCTTTACCCTCTGTCTCCCTGAGTGAATGATGAAGTCTTGTACAGTATTAAAGGTCATTCTAACTTTTGAATATATCGACCAAATTCAGCGGTGTGACCATTCAAATAATTGAAATGAAAACTCTTTGACTGAGTACTTTCATATGAAACCTTTTGCTATTCATCTTTTCCAAAAAGAAATTTTGTGGAATATTTACTTTTGCCACATTTGTGAATGAGAGGGTTAAAAGGGGACCTCCACTGTTATATCAATGTGACCGGAACTCTGTTCTAAAGAAGATTGAACTTCCAGTAGTTAAAGTAAATACCATAAGGAAAAAATCGCCTGTTTTTGCTATAAAATTTCCCGCGCGACACATGATTTTGTAATTTTTTAACACATTTTGCTCTGGCCATTGGAGAGCT